>OY855912.1:12330000-12630000 GCA_963693305.1 Meandrina meandrites | reverse complement strand
CTGATTCTTCTGGTATTTGAGCAGAAGCAGACAAGGTGGGAAACTCATCCACGGATTGCAACCGTGCAGCAGTGGTAGCTTTAGCATACATAGGAGGTTGACTGGGTCTTTTGCTATTCTTTGATGCTTCAGCTACATCGGTAACCTCCAGAGACCCAAGTAAGGCAGGAAACTGTGCCACTGCTTCTGTTTCGTTGGCAGGCAGCTCACGATTGGTGTTATTTTCCTCCGGTTTGTATTTTTTGGGATCTTGTGGTTTGGAGGATGGTGAAGGAAGCTGAGAGGGATCTTCTGATAATTCATTTAATGAACGAGCCAGTGCAGTTTGCAATTCTAGTGCTTCTTTCCTACAAACAGAATGACAGTTTGATGAATTAATAGAGTGTTTTCACTCATGTGACCAGCAGCCATATTGGCTTGCTAAAACAAAAGACGATTTTTACATTAAAATAGAGTTTAATTCCTGGAGGAATGGCTCGGTACACTAATATGGCTGCCGTTTCTTAGTTTTGGAACACCAATATGACTGCTGTGACGTCATATGAAAATGCTCTATATCATTACAAAACACAATGCAACTTGTAATCACACTCTTACAAAACTAAATAATAAAATAAATAAATCACTTTATTTAAGTGTCAATGTATTTAGCACGGCTGTACTAATTGAGGACACTGTAAATTGTGAAACAAATAGTATAAATCAAACAGAAACTTGTTAAAATCCCAACTGGCAGGAGGCTGACCAGTTGGCTATATATTATTGAAAATTGTCCTTTACCTGTGAGGCTGAACAGTTTTTTGCCTTCATTAAGTTTCATAGTGAGTATTTGGCAAAACTAAATGAAAATCCAATACACCACACTTGGTAGGGCTGCTGAGTGTATTAATGAGAGTACATGTGGACATGTGGCTCACAGAGGCAATGTAACTTGTTTATACTTGTCAAAAGAGGTAATACATGTAGCTTGTGAAAGCAGCTGATTTTAACCTTAACACTACCAACCTGTTTGGTCCTGAAGCATTCCCCTTACTTCCTCCTTTTTCTCTCTTTCCTTTCCTTTGTTCTGATGCTCTTACTTCCACAAAGTCTCTGCCTGTGAGAACTGAACCTTGATTTGGCTGAGGCCTTGGACGAGGTGCAAAAGTAATGTCAACATCTAGTTGCCTAGCTTGACGAGCCTGTGCTTTAGTCAGCTTTCCTGAGTGCTTTGCTGCACGATGGGCTTGAAGGTCAACCTTTGTGCGAAAGGCATTAGTGAATTGCTCATGGACACAGTCTTCTTCCTCACAAAGGAAGTGAAAATCACGGAAGTGGACCCTGAGGCTTTCGTAATTAGAATAGTAGTCCTGACTACCATCCCGCTCACAGAAGTGACACCAAAAATGATTCTTGCGCAAGTGCTTGTGTAGCTCATCGTTGTCCAAATAACGTTCATCACAAAATTCACACAAAGGATGCCCCTTGTGCGATTTGTCATCAGCATCACCAATTCTGCGGTGCCGTGCCAGCTCTGGTCGAGTGTATACTTTCAGTTCACAACTGAATTTTCGTAAATGGGCAACACAAAGATCACAATAGTATTTTTCGTGATTCCGCTTCATGTGGTCACGAAGACGATCAAAGTATCTGTCGGGTGGACGATCTGGGCAGAGTGGGCAGCGATGTCCCATGAGTTCCTTCACTCTCATTTGGATCTCTTTTCGTTGGTAATATATGCCTCGTCGTTTATCAGGCACAAAGGAACCCCTCTTGGCAGTAAGTTTATCATAGGTGGTATTACATGCATCTTTCGTCACATAAACCTGGAAACGAAACATTGGAAAACAACTCCTTTATTCTTAGAATTTATACATTTTTTTCAGAATGTGGCTTTTTTTGTTGAGGAGGGGGGGGGGGGGTCCTCCTAATTTCCATTTTGGCCTATTTACTAGAATATCAACTACAGGATGTAGGACCACTTTTGAAGCAGTGTTATAGTGTGGGGGCTCCATGGCTTGCCATTTGCAGTCAGTGACAAGAAAATGAGACACAACTCGGCTATTATACACACATGGTTTGTGTCCGAAACAAAAGTGTCCAGCCAGAAGTATTTTGGAAAACTCTAGAAATTTCTGTGCAAACATGAATTATTTGGGCTCTTTTGTTTTTAATGTTTTTGCAAAAGACTAAATGCTGGCGTGCCTGGAAGACGTGATATAATAATTTCTACTCTATTTGAAACCGTGAAAAAGACATATTTTTGTGGGTGTTAACAACGCGCCACATTGCAACAATTATTTACTCAGAGCATACTTTTGTTTGTTTGTGAGATGACACCTTTGTTTTTCTAGAAAATGTAACATGATACTTTTGTTTTTCTCAAAAAACGTATGTAACATGATACTTTTGTTTATCTAAAAAACATATGTGACATGATACTTTTGTTTTTTCCACATAACGAGCCATCTCTCAAAAAGTAATAAAAGAATCAAATCAAAATCCATCTCTTTCAAAAGCTCATCAAAGCCCAGTACAGCTGGGCAACAGTTCTTAGGGAAATTTGCATCAAAGTTTTTGCATATTAAAATAACATACTGTAAGCGCTCAGAAATATTTACCAGATTTCTGCAATGAAAAGCTGTGCTAGTACACCCTAAAGACTACTATCTTATGCAAGTATGACAAATTTGAACGTATTCTAGTTTCAGGTGCACACAGCAGACAGTGGTTTCCAAGTCCTCGGCATAACCTACAGAAATTGCATCCCCTCACCACCTCCTATTTTACAGAGGAAGATGGCCGTTCTTAATTCAGAAGCAAATCTCAAATCTTCTTACATGTGATGAACCTTTAGAAGTGGTAATTTGATTAGTACTTGATAGTAGTCCCAATCTGATTGGTGTGACATAAATACATGACTCACTAACCACAACCTCCATCATGATGACTAAGAGGTATTTTTTTTTTTTGAGCCCCAAAAAATAGCACAATAATGCCACGTTATTACATTAGGGTTTCTTTGAATTAAAGAGAAAAAATTATGCACGCTTTTTATTTTGATATCTTTCAACAAATTATGCTACATTAATTCATTAAAGTAACAAACTGATTACGACCTACCAAGGGAGGCTTTGCCGACATTATAAGCGTCAAAGATATCGAAGCAAATTTCACTTTCGTTTCTAACTGGTAATGAGTTGATTCTGTGTTATATAAATAACCTCTTGCTATTTACAAACTACCGTGAAGCTACATCTAAGCTTCTCTAAGAAAAAGCGTTTCTCCTAACTACTCTCACCTCCTGTAAGTCTGCTCGGCAAACAGGACAATAAGTTTCCTTCCCCAACACACGCATTCGAATACAACACTTGAAGCAAACGGGATGGTTACACGCTCCAATGGCGAAAAACTCAATGTCCTCGCAACAGACAACACAAACAAGGACAGAATCTTTTCGAGCAAGTTTAGAACTCATTTTTCTCTGGAATAAATCACAGGTATAGCGATAAGAAGAAGCGAAAATCACGCGCTAAAGCTCCCAAAAGAAATCCGGTTAAAATGGCCGCTTGATCAAAGGCTACAATGTCCAAATATAGATGATAGATTTCATGCCATTGCATCACAACCGCGCGACCGGAAATACGTAATTTCGTTGCTTTTGAGCAGATGTTACTGCTGATCAGCGGATAGAAGTTTTAAAGAGTATTATGGTCTATTCTTGCCCGGTCTCTCGTCAATTTCGTGAAAGTAGCGGTAGTCACAGAAGTAAGAGGGATGAAAATGCTGCCTTTATGGAGGAGTGTACCATCAGTTTCGAGGGGTTTAAGTTGTAGAACATCACCCGTGGTAAGCAAAAATATTTTTTTTCTGTTTTGTCGTATTTTTGTGAAGATATTTGCCGAGCACAAACCGCTACACTCTCGGTTCCAATTCCCTTGTGTGATATTATTGCTTTAGCTCCATGCTAAAATTGGCCTTAAAGTTCACAGTTCATGTTTAATCTATTGTAGAAAAGATTATATGCCTATGCAGCTTCACCTCTGAGTGAGCCATTAGTGGATTTCCAAACTGGATCTCCGGATTCTGATCTCCCTCCACAAAGTGTTCAGGTTTGTGAAACCAGAGACGTTTGTCAAATATACGCTTGTACATGTACATGTGTAACACAGCACACAATCAAAACACAACCTTTCCTTGCGGCAAATTCACCAGTCGTCTGAAGCCATTGAATTCTGAACCAAAATTAATGTAGCATTGTTGTTGTAGTTGAGAAAACCCAAATTTTGTCCATAAGGACCTCAAATTGACCTAAAAGTTACATGGTTGTAAACGTCTGAGGATTGATCCATACATGTACCTCATGAAATTCAAAGGTTTCTCTGTATTATGGTACAAGATTATGCACGTGCATCCATCCTAATAGGCTTGATTACCAGCCGCTGTTCAGGGTGCTCCTCCCCGAAAAGACGGCTGGATGCGTGGATTGACCATTGTTGATTTCTACCAATCAGAAGGTCGCCTGCTCAAATCGTGCAGGCAGAATAAATTATTTTCCTGGATCATATTTCAAAACGACGAATGTGAGAGTGTAGTTTGACAAGGCATGTGTTTGTGTTTTGGAGGGCTTTAAACTTTAAACCTGGAAGGTTTACAGCAAGGAAGCATTAGAGGAGCTGGATAATGGTGAAAATGATTTTGTAATTCAACCTACAGTCAGAACTGATGGTTATTGACATTGTGAAAGAGACGGCGACATTCAGGTCCATTGCCGAGCCATCACTGTTGTCATCACGTCTCTTTAAAACAAACTCTATAGCTATTACTTGGTTAAGTTACAGCAGTCTCTTGTGAAGCCGGACAAAGATAAATATTTCATCCGTGATAAGATACAACATATCTTGCAAGATTTGTAACAGTTTAATTAGACAGCTGAGCTTAGCTGTTTAAATGCAAGTAATCATCATCTTTACGAAAAATTTCAGATCTTGTCCGTTCAGAATGAACATTCTTGCGAAGTCAAAATATCTTGCAAATCGAAGTGAGCCAAATCAAACCACTTGAGCAGAGCATCTAGCAAACTTGTAACATGTCAAAAACAAAGACAAATCCGCAGTAGGGAGTCTGTGTTGACCTGTCACGATTCTCAGTAACATTTGCTTCGGTTTGTCTCAGAATTTGTTTAGACACTAGATACTCCTTTAGCAATTTACATGTAAATTATAAACTCATCCAGTAAGCCGTAAAGGTATAGTATGTCTGCAGTATTCGAACGAGAAAACATGTGTTTTGGATGCCATTTCCGGTGGTCAGTAACCACGCATGAATTAAATTTTTAATCTACGTCACAGACACGATCAGCCACTCACACGTCCAGTCGTCTCTTCTCGGGGAGGGAAGACCGAACACGAGAGGATGGCGGAAATCGAACCTACCATCCTTATCGCCCAAAGGTTTAAAAAGTTTGACAGTAGACTGCAGTTTTGTGTACTGTTTTTGCAATATCCAGGGGATTTGGTGTAAACATCACTGAAATATCACCAAGATACGAGGGCCTGACACCACGCTGTTATGTCCAGGAGCATAGAATCCTGGGCCTGGCAAGAACTAGGAACCGCTGACCACTAAGACAGCTCACTGTTCATTTAACCTCATTTTATGACCCAGATCTTTGAGAGTTGACATGATTCAAACCACTCAATGCAAAGTTTTTGATAAATTTTTATATAGCTGGACGTTTTGGAATAGTAGGCAGTTTGTGATGTAGAGAACTTATTTGAGAGGCTATAACCTGCTGCTGGGGGCGGGGGGGAGGGGGCTGGGGACAGTGTCCCCTGGGGAATTCGTTTTTTAAAATTGAATGCTAGAAAATGCATTCCCAGGCATTTGGGGCTCTAAAACATTGATATTAGGGATCACTTAACCTGTGCAGTGTGCTGACAGCTGAGGTAGCTGGCAAAATCTTGTAGAGCACAGGGCCTTAGACAGGATTTTGCTTAGGTGGGTGTGCGAGCACCAGAAGAATGAACTTCTAGGGGGGATCTGTGGGGTACATGCATACAGTATTTTCCCAGAAAATTTTGAAAAATCAAGTTGTTATAGTCCACTTTTCCTGCATTCTGAGAGTCATTTTAACCCTCCCTCTCAGATTAAGTGGATCTTTGTGGCATGTGAGGGGGTGCAGATGCACTCATTGCACCCTTCTGCCTACGGCCATGGATTAACAATGAAGTTTACCAGCTGCCAGCTCTTATATATTACCTTGCTCTAAGGGATGTCTGAGTGGGAGGGGCTAAGGGAAAAGTTTTTCTCTTGTGAAGTGAGAAAAGAAAACAGAAGCCTTGGAAAGGGTCCATAAACAGGTTCTTGAATTTCAGTACTTGTTAGACTACAAACTAGTAGTCTCTAGTCTCTCATTTTTTCTCAGGACTGGTTATTTTACTGAGATCTGTCCATGTGCATAGGCTGCTGTCAACACTTGGAAAAAGATCAAATTAATAAGGTTACTATAGACCTTCAGGGGTGTCTTCCAGAAAATCGTTCTCACACACTTTAGAATGAGCAAAGAATTTTTTTTGCAACATTTGGGCCCTGAAGGTCTACAGTAACCTTAATATGAGTGTTGACAGCAGCTTGTACATGATAACAGGTGTTTAAGGTGGCCCGCGGCTATTTCTGGGAACGGAGGTGCTCTTTTTTAAATCGAGTTTTCGGCATGTAAATGTTAACCGATTTCTCTGATTTTTGGCAATCAAAATAACAAATGTTCAAATTTTATAAAGCTTTGAACTTTAGGGCGAACAAAATAAACGAACAAGAGATATTTGCGTTTTTAAAAAGATCAATTTATGAAAAACACGCGAATATTTTCCAAACGCAACGATAGATTTTTTTCTAATTAATGTCAACAAGTTCAAATTATCCAAGTTTTAATGTGAGCAAGTTTCAACGAAATCGGCTGGTTAGAAATTGCTGCACAGTTGACTGTTGAATTTTTGCTTCAAAATATTATGCTTGTGTATAATTGGGAGCTGTTACAACAAAGTTTAAGTAATGTTCAGATCCAATAGATTATTTGAAAGCTTAATGCCAGCTAAAACGTTGCTGAAAAGTATGGAAAGATCGGAAATTCCCAGCAAAAGTTGTAGACAAATGAAGCAGAAGAGGTTTACGGTGCGTAAATTGTGAATTTTAAAATATTCATTTTTTTCGAATTAAAAAAAATCTACCGATTTTTTTTCTTTTATTTTCAAGTATGAGGAAATACAGCATATGTGCAAACGACTTTATCTAGTTCCGTCTGTCTAGTCTCGATGAAACTCGTCGAATGTGGCTCGCCAAGATAGCTACTTCTCGTCTTCCATTTTGGAGCGCTTTGAAAATGCTCTTGTTACAGTAAATTATTCAAACTTGCCGCATTCTCAAGATTATTTAGCACCTGGAAATAAACATGCCACGGATAAAATTGCGGCTGAGCTTTGTATTCATGCATTTTATTTAGCAATGAATGGGGCATGTGGCGTGGTATGTTCAATTCCAGGTGCTAAATAATCTTGAGAATGCCGCAAGTTTGAATAATTTACTGTTAGGCGAGGGTTTCCAAAGTGCTTCAAAATGGAAGACGCGAACTAGCCATCTTGGCGAGCAGAATTCGACGCGTTTCATCGAGATTAGACACACGAAACTAGATAAAGCTTTTTGCATACATGCTGTATTTTCTCATACTTAAAAATAAAATAAAAAAAATTGGTAGATTTTTTTTAATTCGAAAAAAATGAATATTTTAAAATTCACAATTTACGCATCATAAACCTCTTCCTCTTCATTCGTTTACAACTTTTTCTAGGAGTTTCGGATCTTTCCATACTTTTCAGCAACGTTTTAGCTGGCATTAAGCTTTCAAATAATCTATTGGATCTGAACATTACTTAAACTTTGTTGTAACAGCTCCCAATTATACACAAGCATAATATTTTGAAGCAAAAATTCAACAGTCAACTGTGCAGCAATTTCTAACCAGCCGATTTCGTTGAAACTTGCTCACATTAAAACTTGGATAATTTGAACTAGTTGACATTAATTAGAAAAACATCTATCGTCGCGTTTGGAAAATATTCGCGTTTTTTTGATAAATATATTTGTTCAAAAGCGCTAATATCTCGTGATCGTTTGCCTTGTTTGCCCTATAATTTAAAGCTTTATAAAATTTGAACATTTGTTATTTCGACTACCAAAAATCAGAAAAATCGGTTGAGGTTTACATGCCCAAAACTCGATTTAGAAAAGACAGGGCATCTGATAGGATGCGGTGGTGCGGATCCGCATAATTCGCTGACTTCCGCATCTTCCGCATCTTGAGAACATTTTCCGCATAAAACAGAGAAATTTGTTTCATATTAATGATTAAGCAGCTGTTTACCATCCTCACAAACATAAATTTCGAAGAAATTGATTATTTTGACACAACTTTTCTCCTAAAATAGCGACGAAAACACGACGCTTCGATCGTGAGCAAGTTTTAACCTCCAGGCGTTCCACGCGTCTTTTCGTGATGGGCCTGGACACCAGTTGTTTTCATTCGCTTCTTTCGCTCGTTCGATCTGACTATCGAAATTTCTTCTGTGGTTACCTATAGTATATGGATAAATTTGTCATCAAAGAGACCAAGAAGAAGGACCCCCACTTCGCTGTACACTTGCCACAAGTTGACCTCAAGGGCTAGATGAGCGACGAATTAAGTGAAGCGAGCTTGAGGCCGCAAAGTGGCCTGTGAGCGACCTGCCATGATGAAGACGAAGGACTTGTTGAAAGTCTAATGTCAGCAAAGGATTGAGTGAACCAGTATCCTGGAGTTTTCTATGTAGATAACGGACTGTTATTTTGTTTAACGTGCAATGTTGTAGTAGATCACGTAGCACCTTGAATTGTATTGTTTATACATAAGATGAAAATCAACTTCAGCCAACCAAATAACGGTTGTGTTATTTTCATTGAAGATCACATAATTGATAAGATAATTTCATAACATACCAAATGCAAATGAAAATACCGGTAATTGGAAAAGCCCAAATACCAAATGAATCTATTTTTTTTCGTTTAAAATTAACCTGCGAGCAGACTCTCGGCTTCGGGGGCAGCTCAATTTCGGCTGCATGAAAAGATGTGAATTTTGGCAAGCGAAGCGAGCCGAAAATTTTCTGCATAATCCAACGTGTTTTCCGCATAATCAACACTTTCTTCCGCATAATGTTCCTGAAAATTTCCGCATAATTTGTTATTTTTTTCCGCACCCTATCAGATGCCCTGAAAAGAGCACCTCCGTTCCCAAAAAATAGCCACGGGCCACCTTAACAGATCTCTGAAAAGTGACCAATCAGAATTTTGCATTGTGACAACCATGCATAACTCAAATGCTTTGGCTTTTTCTATAGTCCATCAATTTTTCTCACCCTCATGATCATGTGTCGCATCTCCTCATACAAAGTGTTTTTCTCCCACTTGACCTATCCTAAGAAAAAGGAGCAACCACTTGCAGTCTTGGTAATTTTAAGCAGTTCAACAGTAAATAAATAACTGAACATTTGATAACCCTTCATATTTAAAACAAAAGCTCCAAGCCATACATGTACAAATGTTCATTTCTTTTATAATTTGGTTCAGAAACTTGTAGTTGATACTAAACACTCTTGCAGGTTACTACATTGGAAAATGGCCTCAAAGTTGCTTCATTAGAGACACATTCCCCTAAGAGCAAAGTAGGCTTGTTTATAGATGCTGCCAGTCGCCATGAAACGCCAAGTACACTGGGTATTAGCCATGTCCTGCGGAATGCTGCATTTCTGGTGTGTATTTAATGTATTGTATTTGAATGGAGTAAATTCGTAAACAAACATGATAATTTTGTGTCCTTAAAGGATTAGCCCAAGTTGCATTCTCAAATGCAAATTAGATAGCTTAAAAGATAAGAGGAGCCAAGTCCTTTTACAGCTGTTTTTGTTTTGTATTTTTATAATGCAGTTACATTTTATTACGTTTGAGTTTGTTAAATTTTGAATCTGAAGTGAACTGGTTTGTTATATTTGTCTGTTCTCTTTTCTTGGCACCATTAGGGTAACTTGGATTATTCAGGATTCAGAATTTCAAGAGAGCTAGAACACAGTGGAGCAAGTTTAGAGTATGTGTGTTTAATCAATTCTTGTTGAGTATCTTACATTACATTAATTAATTTTGTTGTGTATGTACGTTATTTTAATTATTGGTCCATGTGGTCAAAGTACTGACCCTAAGTCCAAGGACTACCCAAATGGGCTACCCTAAACGGCCCTACCCTACTTAGGTAAAGTCTGTATACGAGCCTAGGGGCCCATCAGGCCGGAGCTTATCCCGGTTTCCGTAGCATGAAGCGACTAGGAGTATTGCTACTCCCCCCTGGACGGGATGCTAGTCCATCGCAGGGTTACCCCCAGCAGTAAATTTGCCGGTACCCATTTATACACCTGGGTGGAGAGAGGCACTATGAGAGTAAAGTATCTTGCCCAAGAACACAACGCAGCGCTTCGGCTAGGGCTCGAACCCGGACCGCCCGATCCGGAGTCCAGCGCACTAACCATTAGGCTACCGTGCCTCCCACCCTACCCTACTTAAGGATGGTGCCTACTTTTGTTACTGCGCACATCTTCTGCGCATCACGCAAGGCATCGATCGCACTAGATGCGCGCGCTAAGGGAATTTGCTCGCTCAAAATGACGAATTCAACTTCGCGACCAAGCGCGCGACTAAAATGCAAGAAAATTTCGGTTGCAACGAAATCCAGTTAATGGACGTACTAAACCAGGAACAGTGAAAGAGTAACATATCACTAAGCCCTAAACGCTTATCGATAAAAATGGCTCACATTTAACACTCTGAAACACATCGCTAATCGCTCAAACGTAATCTGCAAACTGCTAACTACATATGGCGTGGTGCACGCGTGAAAAATTGCGCGAGAAGCAAATATTTAACTCGCTAGGGAGGGGATAGGAAAAGTGTAACTGACCTCAAAAGCGATTCCATACAACTCGTATAACTTTTAAAAACGCGTGGTGACCCATACTTTTTATTTTATAAAATGGAAGTGGTAAGTCTATAGAACACATGATTAATTTTTCGTTCAGTGCAAAAATTGTTTAGGGTGTTATTCTGGCCTTGCAAGAGAGAGCTGTTAGAGTCAAAAATGGCTCAAGTGCAATCGTTTTGTCAATAAAAACGTGGTTCACGCAGTTTCAAAGATAGTATTTGTTAGTTATTTTTAAGATCGTTATATTTAGTGTTGATTTTGTTCATGAAAAACCAAATTCAAAGGTAATTTGTAAGGAAATTTTATTTCCTTATACTTTTTTTGAAAGTGCCACGTCAGCACTTTTTTCAAGATTTCAAACCTAATTATCTCGAAAATTTGCGTGGCTACCCCTAATTTTCTTTTTGGATTTTAATAGCCCTTGGTAACATCTACTTCCCTTGCATAGTCATCCGCCGGGAAAAAATACCTCACTATTAGTAGGCACCGTCCTTAACTAAGATTTTACTGTTGTAATACAATGATAAAGCCAAGTATGTTGTGAAATAGCAAGCTGCGGAATTTCCTTGTTCTGTGACACTGCTCTGTTTCAAAAAGTTGCAACTCATATACATGTAATTTCTATTATTGCATTTAAACTTCATGAAGACATTTTCATTTTTAATGACTGTGAAAAAAGACCTCTCTTTGAAAAGAAAGTTGTACAAACAGTGTTCCAAGATGGAAGAAATTGCTTGATGTGTCAGGATAGTGTAAACAAACTCCACGAATGCTTATTCTGATATTCTGATACGTGTTGATTCTGATGATAATGACTTACCTTTTTCAATGAGTTAAACATCTTTCACACCAATCTACCGGTAGGTTTCTATGTGACTTACATGATTGTATAATTATATCCTTGGTGCCGAAGGAATTTTTGCCATCAACCTTGTGTGGGCACATTTCAGCAATTTTGAGTCAAATTGGAGCTGTTGCTGTTTTTATCTCACTTGGTTGTTGATTCTCAGTTCAGGATTATGCCAGAGAGCTGTTATCCATCGATTTCATAAAGAAATAAAAAACGCACCTGAGTGCATTGTTGAGTTATATAAGCGCGCGGGAATTTTTAAGAACAGGAGTGTTCTTAAAAATTCCCAAGTGCTTATATAACTCAAGAATGCACGAGGACAAGTTCTTTATTTCTTTTATAAAATGTTAAAGAAATTGCGCGCACTAAAACTTGTGACGTAAGCAGCGTGCATTATAACTCCATAAAGCACGCACGTGACGTAAGCAGCGTGCTTTATGGAGCTATAATGAACTCGAATCACAGTGCGCACAATTACTCGAACATTTTATAAAATTATTTCAACCTTGGCTGAATTTAAAACAGTGTAAACATGTATAGCCTGCGTCGCAGACAGTCTAAACCGCCGGTATAGGACTATACCGAGGATTATGTGACACGTCCGGCTGCAACGCAGGCTAAAACATGTATTCTATTGCTGTCTATTTTGCAAAATATTTAGGGAGGGGGTAGGATCTCTTTTTCATGGCATTCATAATAAAATGTTACTTTATTGCTATTAGAATAGGTATCACGACAAGTTCTGTTGTAGTTTTTATTGGTATTGTCCAGCTAAGCTAGCCTATAGCATTATGCACAACATGAACAATAATGACTGTGTTACTAATTACTGCCTGTATGTTTACAGGGCAACTTGCAACAGGGAACACCTCATTTATTCATCAGACTGCCTCCGTAACAATTTGTGAGTTTGCACAGTAATACTATGTTCTGATAGATTGCAACTACTCCCTGTTTTGGATACTGGGTCAGTGTGAAGGGTTAGTGGGCAGTAATGGGGATTGAGCTAAAGTGAGGGAAACAGAAGAGGGAAAGAGGCTTTTTCTCTCCTCTTTCTCTCTTTCCCTTTTCTTTCCTCCCTCCTCTCCCTATTTTTACTCACTTGCCGTTTGCACTACATATATCAGAAAGAGGGAGCTGTATGTATTCTAAAGTTTTCTTGATTCATTTTTTCTGTCATATTCCTAGAGCTTATACATTTATGTGTTAAACAAGGTTTATGAGATTAAGTGCTAATTAAATTATTATATTTTCCTTTACCTCTTTGAATGTTTATAGTTTAAGTCAAGTCTACATTTTTCTTATTTGATTTGTAATTATTTATTCAATCTAGTAAGCTATGTAATATAATTTGTTGTAAAGCCTTGCTAAACAACTTTATTTTTGTGTCACAGTTGCTAGCATACAATCATGTATGTTGTATGCTAATTGGGAACACCTAGCAACAATTATAATTATAAACAAGTGATAAAGTATAGAATTAAGAGATAAATAAAACAATGCAGTCAATAATAAAGATCAGCAATTAGTTGGGAGCGATTGCAGTATACCCGGCCCACTTATTTACATATGTCAGAACGCTTTAAGAACGAGGCATAACACAATAGGCACTTTTGTTATTCAATGACAGCGCTTCAAGCTGCGACCATTTTGGTCGCCATGGCGAGTGGAAATAAAATTTGGCGACTAAATTTTCCACACAGGTCGCCAATTTGGCGACCACTGTAACGCAAAGGGCTGGCTACGCATCAAAGTTTGCAAACTACATTTCCTTTCCATTGTTTTAGTGTACTGTACAAGAATTAAACTTGTTTTGCATGTTTATCTTCCTTACCTGTTTCTTTAATCTTTTATTTACTTTTCTGCATGATAATTGGAACAGTTCAACAAAAAATCTCTTCAATGCAAACGAAAATAACTACGTCGGAACGTTCTTCGAACGATTTTAATTCGGCTCATAATGGTCAGCGGTATTACTTCATGTGCAGTGACATAAGGTGTCCTGCTTTGAAAACGCTTTCCTTTTTGGCGACCAAAATTTTTCTAGCGGCGTCCATTTTACAAAAGGAAGTCGCCAAAAGGTGACTTCTGGAAAACTTGAGCTTGAAGCACTGAATGAGATGCAAAACAGTGGGCAGGGCATTCTGCAATCTAGCCATAGTTGTTACACAGAAAACAGTTTTTGCAAGTATTATACTTGAATTACATGTTTATATCATTTTACCAAAACAAATTATAAGTGGTTTTTTTTTTCGTCCATTTTTTTTTCAGAGGATCTGTGATTGACAACCTTGCTAACATTGTAAACAAACCAGCCTTCCAGAGCTGGGAGGTGAGATGCTTACAGTAATTTTATAAATTAATTTAGTCTCATGTATAGGATGTTCAGTGGCCTAATGTTTAGCTCATTGAACCCCAGATCATGTGATGCAGGCTTGAACCAAGGTTATTGTGTGGTATTCCTTGGCATGAAACTTCACTTTCAGGTACCAATTAGGGGCAATCTGTCAAAGTCCGGAGGTAGCCTGTGATTCCACCCCATGAAGGGAGAACTGCAACACCCATTCAGCTTTATGTATTCAAACTGGTGTTGGACTTTTTTCTTCCCTCTTTCACCCACATTTTCATGCCATCTTTCTCTCCTTTGAATTGTTGGCTGTTCTCAAATTTAAGATTCAACTACAGTCCACTGCCTCTCAAAGCTATGTACGATATAGTGTTAACTGTACCATTATTGTAATATAATTCAGTTTGATGGATACGACTCTACTACATGTACAGTTGAATAGAGTAGTTTTGAACTGAGTGTCGAAAGTACCGGTACATGTAGTTCATGTTTGCTTTGGTTTTGCATTAATACACTTAGTGTAGCCTGCGAGCAGGCTCTCCGTGCGAAAAAAATGAAGAGAAGGCGAGAACGAAGGAGAGCGTGCACGCATCGCTTAGAAATTTGAATACTGCGTCCAAATTTTGGACGCAAAATACTGATTGGTGGAGATTTAATTGGTTATGACATCACGAAACCGTGATCAGCTTCTCTTTCGCAAAGCAAAATGACAGACCGCAGCGATTGAGTATTCAGAGATGTGTGTGACAAAGTTTTGGAAAATTGTAGTTTTACTTTGCAGTCGAAGGTCGAGCCCGCACCCAGCAGTGACTTCTTTACTAGACGGAACAACGTTCTCGCTGTATTACCCACGGGATTCAGGAAAAGTTTAATCTTCCAACTCGTTGTTATTGTGGCTGAAATGGAAATAAAGTGTCACCACACTACGTTAGTTGTCTGCCCTTTACAGAGCATTATCGATGAGATGAAGACCAGATTTCAGCGGCCAGAAATATGGGTATTTCAGCTACATCTAAAAGACAGTAGATACTTAAACCCGAAAAAAGGAAACGAAACTTGCTTGCGGTAAGAACTGCAGCTTGTTTGTGGTACACTTTCTTTGCTTGGGGTTAGCTTCCGGTTTGCTTCCAGTCAGCTTTTATTTGTTGGTTAGCCGACAGTGCTCTATATATTTGTTTTGTTTCGGTGGTTTCGCTCTTTCACTGTTTCGGGTGTAAGAACATGCTCTCAAAGACAATTGTTCTTCGCTACTGCCATTGATGAGACTACCGAAAGCTGCAGAAACTTCGCATCGACAATGTTTACATTCACCTTCTCCATAATTGACTGATTTTTGACAGCTCGCTAGACGTTGCATCAGCAGGGTACCTTGGGGGTGGCATTCAAATTTCTAAGCGATGTGTGCAGGCTCTCCTTCGTTCTCGCCTTCCCTTCATTTTTTTTCACGCGGAGAGCCTGTGTCGTGTTTCGTGCGTATTTCTTTGTGGTTTTTATAAGTCTAGACATCATGTCAAAAGACAATGGACATTTAGTCGCAGACCTTGATTAACCTTTTTCTGATTATCACCTAGCAACGACCAATCACATTGTCTAATGAAACAGTATAAAGAGAAACATTTATTTCATGCATTCAGAGTAACTATTACACGCCCGTTGTAACAGTGAAAGCTAAGAGAAGAGATTAAAACGTATGTTAGAACCCAAACCCTAGTGAACGGGGCTAAGTTTGCGAAACCTGCTCGCAGGCTACACTTAGTGTTAAAAACTTGCGCTACTTTCTCAACCAGTCAGGATTAAAACCAAAACCAGTTACGACTTGCTTGCCCACATGTTCCCATACTCCAAGGCAGCTTCATGTACATTAACTTCGAGTTTTGATTGGATCACTGGATTGTTTGCATCCTTTGTGACTGGGCAGAGTGATTACTTTGGTGTTGGTTTTATGACACTCGATTGAAAACTGCTCTGAACTATCTGTCAGGTTAAGTAGAATGTTCTTTTAAGAACTTAAGCTGGGTAGGGGGAGTGGGGAAGAACAACATATATTATTAGTGACTTTCTATTATTTGTGCATATTGCTTTTTAATGTGATTGTGGAAAATCAGTATTGATTCTTTGAAATGTTTTTTTTTGCAGCTTGAGGGGGTAATGAATCGTGTGAAGTTGGATCTTGCAATGAGAGACACACAACCACAAATAAGTATGTACAAGAAATATCTATAGTCACTGGAATATGTAAATTAGGATTGCACATTCATTGAACAGTGACAGTATTTGATAGATCTTCTGTTTTTCGCTTTTCCCCATTTGCTGTTTAATAATAAAATATTGAATATCAATTTTTTATGTTTTTATCTCTTTGGTATCTTAGATGTTGTTGAGGAACTGCACAGAGTTGCATTCAGGTTTGTTAGTTGTTATTGCTTCTGTTCTAAAAGTAGTACCGTATATTATGTGCATTGTTCAAATTATGCAGTTTGATTGCACATTGCTGCTTACGCAAACCATCAGTGGGTACTGCAAGAGCTTTCTCAGGATATACTTTCCTTTTCTTCAGCTGCATTCACTTCTTCCATGAACTTGTGAGATAATGGAGGGCTTAGAAACAGTTTCCTTTTAAATTCAAATCGCAAACTGAGTTTACCAGTAACATTGCATGCTCTCATTATTTTGTACTTGTTCAATTTCAGGAAAACTCTTGGAAATTCCCTTTATTGTTTACCACACAGAACTGGCAAGTTTACTTCTGATGTGGTATGAACTTACAATTCAAATTTACAATACAATACAATGCAATGCAAATTTACAATACTTTATTTTACATGTTATGTATCAGTACTCCAAGCTCAAGTTTTTCAGAAGTTGTTCCTTTTGTGAAATGGTCACCACTAGAACAATTTTGGTTGCCAAAAGCAAAGCATTTTTAAAGCAGGGCGCGTTATGCCGCATTACAGAAAGTGATCATGCTGACTATGATGAGCCATGAAATTGTTCAAAGAATATTCCAATGACCTGCATCATTAATTTTGTTTGCATTTGAGAGTTTTTTGTTGAACTGTTCTGATAACGCACAGTAAAGTAAATAAAAGATTAAAGAAACAGGTTAGGAAGATAAACATGCAAAGGAAGTTAATTCTTGTACACTAGGGTAAAATAACAGAAACGTCAATGTGGCGTTCAAGCTTTATAATGGCAGCTCCGCAATTGAAGCATCAAACAACTCCAGCCATGATGTATCCTTAATGCAAATAGATAAGTACGATGGGCGATTGAAATAGTTGTAATGGAAAATTCTGCAGTCAAATTTGTTTGGCTTAGTAAATAGAGTACAAAAAAAATTATTGTTGATGCCTAGCCAGCCCTTTGTACTGCACTAGTTGCCAAATTGGCAACCTGTTTGGAAAAACATTTCACTTGCCATGGCAACCAAAATGGTCACAGCTTGGAGCACTGTGTATGTTGTTGGTGTGGGGAGTGGTTGTCCAATCTCCTGAGTATGAGGCTTGTTAAAAAAACTGCTCAACTAAACAATAAAATATAGAAAAAATACATATGAATATGTAACAGTGAAAAGTTTAAGACATGACATTGCAATTTGATGCATGCAAGTACATATAGTGATTTAAAACCACCCTAAGAAAAAAAACCATTTCAAAATTAGATGCAATTCTTATTTTTAAGTGATTTGCATCAAGACCAGGAAACCACGTATAACTGTTTCACACCTGTAGCTGTAGCTGTAAAACGCTTTAATGCAAAATCAGAATAAGGAAAAAAACCCAAAGTTTTTGGTGCCCTGTACTGTAGATGTTGACACACACATAATTATACTCGTGCCACTGATATTTTTGTCTTTCCTACGGGTGTAACTGTTCTGCAATTTGTTGTTAGTTTTGTCTTTCTTATAAACAGAGAAAGATCCAAGACTACCTTTAATTTTTGAAAAATGTTTGTAAGAGGAGAAAGAAGGGCAACCTAAACCTTTCTTTGGTCAGTTGCCTGGTGGTACTTGGAAGAAAAAGTTATGCATGACTTGATTTGTCTTTTAGAAAAGAAAAACTTATCGAAGATGTTACATTTTATGAGTTAACTCTAGCTTCTATTATTGTGTAGCTGAAAGACTTTACCCAAGAATGTTATGTTGGACAACGCATGGCTCTTGTTGGAGTAGGTGAGTTTAACGTTAATCGCACCCAGGATACCTCTCTTGGTCCATATGTTGTATGTTATTTACTTAAAAAACTGTCTCATAAGGTGGGGGGGGGGAGGTCATGGGCACCCAAGGGACCACCCCCCCCCCCCCCCCGCAAAGGTACACCCCTGAGTCAAAGAATTCATAACAAACTTATCATTCATTTGCAATATTTGTTTGTTGATTTACCATTTCTACTATAAGCACAACAGTGCTGAATCCATTGACAAAAATAAAGTCATTTGTTATGAATTTTTTTAATTTCAATTAATTATGCTAAAACGTCTGGTTTTACTTTACAGGTGTTGATCACAATCAGTTGGTAGACTTGGCCAAGGCAGCATTCTCCTTCCTTCCGGGGGGAGAGCCTACTCCTAAAGAAGCAACAAAGTACCATGGAGGTAATAAACTGAATAGTTATTTCTTTGCACCAGAAACCAAAGCCAGTCCAGACAAATGTTGTGTTGCTGAGGCTTCAGCAGGACCTTGCATATATTAATGGTGTAATGCACTGTTAGACTATAAGGCCACTAGGAGTCAATAATGAGCCTTGTTTCATTCATAGAGATAATAATAATTTCCCTTTTGCCAGTAAATTGTTGGTAAGTCTTGGGGTAATGTACCAACAAACCACAAGGCTGTAAGGACGAACCATAAGGCCACAAAAAGTGCTAGTGAAGGCCTAATGTTGATTCAAAACCATCCTGAGCTTTTATTTTATCCTTATTTAAACAGGAGAGGTGATGAATGACAGAGCTGGCCCACTTGTTCATGCTGTTCTGGCAACAGAAGGAGCTAGGTAAGTGCACTGTGTAAATGTTTAGATACGTTTTCCAGTCTTTTAGCCAAATGGGCTTCTGCCCACTTTTTGGAGAATTGTTATTATTTTTTCTTTCAGTGCATTCTTGCAGTAAACATGCACTGAAAGTTCAGAAATGCACCTAAGTTGCTGAAATTTTGCAGATTTCCTAGGGAAGCATGCTTCTGCATGTAGACACCCTACAAGGATGAGGTCTTTTGCCCCGTATGAAATTTTTGAAGTCTGCTTTTCAAATCCTGGATAAGGCCTGCCTTATTCTTATATATGTACAATGTACATATCCTGAATTTGGGCTGCTAGAGTAAGGTAGATTATTGTCAGTCGGCTTACTATTCAAGATGTCCATCTGTGGTTATAGGTTTGAATAGTACAAAATGTAACTCAGATTTTATATTTATTCACACGCAAAACAACAACTCATCTTTCACTTGCTGAATTTTCAGCTTAGGAAGCAAAGATCTTCTCGCATTCTCTGTGTATCAGGTGAGGACGCATTCATTTCTTTATTATTTATTTGTTAATAGTATATTTGTAAACTTCATTGGCCCAGGTTGCTATAGTTATCTATCAAGAACAGTGCAAAAAATGTTTTGCAATAAGATTTTTCCATTAAAACTTTGGTGTCGTCAGAGGAAACATTGCTGGTTTCCAAAAGAAAGTGATCATGTGTTAGCTGAAGCAATGTTCATTCCATGTACTGTAGTGCAAAAACTCCTGAGATACAGTATGACTTGTTATTTCTGCCTTGTTCACTCTTCATATTTGCAGTATCCCTTTTCCAGCCTCATTCTCTCATTTAAAGCTTCCAAACTGAAGTGCTGAACTTCATAACTTGTTAACTTAAATCATGCATTGTACATAGGGTCTGTACATAGAGATCACAGAAGACACTGAAAAGCTTTTCATGTGCTTCCTGCCAGTAGCAGTAATGGTTCTTTGACTGAGTTATTTTAGTTTTAAAACAGTTTCTGGATAGATGGAGTGCTCTTTAAGATGTTTACGAATGACATATATCATTGTTATTTTACAGAAACTTCTTGGCGCAACACCATACATTAAGTGGGGAAGCAACATGGTATCAAACAGGTACAATGTCATTCATGATGACTGGTAAAAATGTTAATGTGGTTAAAGTTGTAAATGATGCAAACTATCTAGCCTTACTTTTATGTGTGGTGGGGTATAGAAGGACGGGTGGGATATAGACCCAATTTTAAAATGGCTTCCATTATATGTACAGTACCAGTATACATATCAAAAACATGAGAAAGAGGTTTGGCAGGCGAGGGTGACTTTTTTTCCATACAAATCAACTTTGCATTCTTTAAACCAAAAATACTAAAACTTCTTGGAATATGTTGTTCCATTTGTTTTCAAGTATTTCCGTTAGCATTCCAAGAAACTTGACACGACAAGAAATCAGTGGCAGCCATACTGTCAGGCTTAATGTTTTCACAGTGACAACTTAATAGAAAGTGCTGCTACCTGTACTCTACATGCAGCTAGCAGCCAATATTTTAAAGACAGAGCTTTTAAAATGAAACAGCATGTGTGTAATGGTATATGTTAGTGATTTGAAAATGTTGCTGTCAGTGAAATGGTTCATTTTAATTTCAGGCTCTTGAAGGCTGCAGCTGAATCTGCTGATGGAGCCTTTTCAGTAAGTTAACACATTCGTTTCTTTTTGCTTTATTAAGACGTGTACGTGCATCAAGATCAAATTGGAATTTGGAGTGTTGGTTGTTGTAAAGGGAGGAAGACTGGAGAATTGGGAGAAAAACCCTCAGAGCAAGGATGAGAACCAAAAACAAACTCAACCCTCATAATGCATCGGGACGAAATCAAACCCGGGCCACATTGGTGGGAGGTGAGCGCTCTCACCACTGCACCACCCCTGCTCCCATACTGTTGAATGATTTTTTTTTAATACTACCAATAAAACAAAGATTTTTCAATAATTTTGGAGTTTGGTGGCTGGGGTCCTTGTGTTGCATTATAGGGCAATTAACCAACTACTGACATTTTGTGGAGGGTGGGTGCCTGGGACATCGAAAGGCTTCCACTGTGGTCAGTCAGCCCCTAGATAGAATATCACCCCCATGCCTGGCACATGCTTACCCAGCCATGAGCTCTCATTCCTAGGCACCTGTCACATTGATAGAATCAGCAGGAAAGCAGTGGGGGAAGCTTCACTTGGTGAGGTGAAGAATGTGATGAAGAGCTGCTAAACCACACTAAACTACAGTGCCATGCTACAATGTATCAGTGATGCACTATCAAACCTGTGACCTGGAAAGCTGGACGGTGGAAACTCGGTGCCCCTTTCTACTTTCCTCTCCTCTACAGCAGTTATTTTCTCCTGGGGAAAGATTGTTTGGAAAACGACCTGCCGCAAACATTAATTTTTTGCTCAGTAACAATTTTTTTTTTAATTTTAGGCATCATCTTTCAATGCCAGCTATTCAGATGGCGGTCTTTTTGGATTTTATGTAGTTGCAGAGCCTTCAAATGTAGCCAAGGTATTAGACTTCATGAACTAATATCTGAATCTTAAGATAAACTACAGAGTTTATAAAATATTGGTGGGACGCTAGCAACCTCATTCCCAGTGTCTGGGGGCAGGAGAGAGTCAGAGACCCTGGGAACGTGGTTGGGAGGCTAGTGCTTCAGACTCGGTCTAGCTTACTGCGCCCTGCCTTGCAACTTCCTATTTGCAGTTGATTCTTTCGAGTTTTTCTTGCCATTTTTGATAAGTCATCTAGATTGACTTGTATGCATTTGTTAGACTTGTGGAAACGATAGTGGAATTCTCGCATGTTGCTTTGTTTTCCTACCAGCAGGGTTTTCAATAAGAATTGAAGTAGGCGGCAGAATTGTTGAAGTAGGCGGCGAAGGGGTTACTCGCGCTAGGGGGGCCCAGGGGGCATGCTCCCCCAGGAAACTTTTAAAATCTGAGCCTCTAAGAGTGCATTTCCTGCATTCTGGGACAAGAATTAGGTCATTTTTGACAGAACCATACATGCTCTATTTTCTAGATTTTTATTCAATTGTTCTAATTATCTTGCAGACAAAATAGTCGCCAAACGCAATTTTTAGTCGCCAGATAATGCAAAATCAAATAGGGCCTTGTTCAAAAGTGTTTAAAATCATTTCTAGGAATTTAATCTAAAAAAGGACTGAATACATAAAATATTGAAAAGGGAAACCAAAACAATCTTATCACTTGGTTTAAAACAAACACAATATATAAGATTTTGTGGCCACTATCGAAGGAATCAACAAGAGACACAACTCATAGGCATACATAACGTGCTCAAGGGCTTGCAAAGAATTATAGGGCGATTTCAAACACGGTCAGCTTTCTGCGAGTTTTCCGATGTGATAGAATCTTTTACAGCAAAGGAAGAGGATGGATTGACTTCTTTTCTTATTTTGGATGTCTTAGAAGCAAAGATTTTTCGATATAACTTTCTGGAAGGGCACAATGTCTGAGGAAATGCCCGTTATTCATCGCCAACACACAGAAATGTAGTCGCCATTTTGGTGACGAAAGGAGAATTTTTATGAAATGTTAGTCGCATTGGCCAGTGACCGCGGAGACCATTTAAAAGTGGTAGGGCTAAAAAATCTGGCCAAGACAAACAATTTTTAACAATTTTAGGCCAAGAAAAACAAACATGAGGGGCCACTGTTTCGCCATTTAGCTTGCATTTGCACGCCATCATATATACAACCCCAGTAAATATAACATAGCTGTCCTTTCTTGGTATGCCATCCAATACAGTAAATATGTTAAATGAACTACCTAAGCTCTCTACTTTTTCAAGTTGCAAAAATTTCTCTTGCGATTCTCGATGCGAGAAGGAAACTCTTGTGCGTCGTCAGCTATTCAAAGACTGTCTATTGAGGCCCCACTGGTCTCTGTTCTCTGCTTGTGGCCATTCAACACGGCTAGGCTGCTATAGCCTGTTCCGGGTCATTAGGGTGAAAAGCGGGTAAGCGCGAGCGAAGGAAAATTGAGGGAGGTCTTGGGAAGGCGGGAAGGCGCCTACCTAAGACCCCCCTCAATTTTCTTTTGCTCACGCTAATGACCGAGAGCCTTGAAAGGCAAAGGCTGCTAAACCTTTCGTCGTCCATCCTGGATCTAAGCCATCCTGGATCTAAGCCATCCTGAATCTAAGCCAGAAAGAACGCATTTACAGCAAGCAACCAGTAGATAGTTTGGACTTCCTGAACGAGCTTCTTCTCTGGTTCTGGAACCTTCGTCACCGCCGACAGGATGTCGTCGAAACACGAAACATAGCTTCCAAAACATTTGGCTGCCCGGGTAGCGTCCCACTAGGCAGTACGATGCGTCAAGAAACTTGAACTCTGACTCATAGTTGTCACCATGATTAGCAGCATTAACCAAGAGAGTCTCTATCTGGGCGTAGGAGCTGAAGATTTCCTGGTTAAAGCGCTTGTCGATAACACTGACGATAAGATCAAAGGCCCCATAATACACCCCTCTAAAGTGATCTTTGGCAGTACGGTAGGTAGGGAGGGAACGCCTGTGACGTCGTGCATATGCAAGAGTAGACGCGTTTTGTTGCTTTCAAGTGGTGAGATTCATAAAATATCCATGTTATATGGAGCCCTAAAAAATCAACCCAAGCAAAAAAGTGGTAGGGCTATAGCCCTACCAGCCCCTCCCCCTCCGCGGTCCCTGTTGGCGACCGTATATTGGTCTAAATTTCAAACCCTGAGTCGATATATTTTAACCAAGAATTATGGCAAGTTTCTCTTGCGTTAAACGAATTAAATGTTGGCCGATCCGCGGTTCATGTTGTGGCAAATTATTTATCATGCTAATTCTTAAAATTCGAGAAAGTTGTTAATCAAAGTAGGCGGCGAAAACGTGTGGAGTAGCCGGCGAATTTCGCCGGCTGCCGGCCCTTATTGAAAACCCTGGGTTACCAGTACCTTTAATTTGCTTAGATTTTAGTGTTTTTTTGCACAGTATTACAGCGAATACAACAAATAATTAATATATAAATAAACAAAATAGAGTCAATGTATTTAGCACTGCTGTGCTAATTGACAGCACTGTTTAATAAATAGGGAGCTTAAGCAAACTACGACGGCAACGGCAACGAGAACGTCACCAAACAAAAGGTTTAATGAGCAGAACAATAGCTCTGCACGTGCGTTTTGAATATTGGTACATTTCTTGGCCGTTCTCTGCAAAACAACAACGTGAAATGACCGAGTTCTGGGTATTCTGGACAACGCGAGCCACGACGGTTAATTTTTGATTTTTCTTTTTGAAGTTGAATGCTCTCTTCACATATTCAGTTTGGACCAGTTCTTAAACCAATAGTTACACTGAATACATCTGGATAATCGCGAGATTCTCGAGTAAAAGATAAATTCATTTTTCACCAGGCGTTGTCCTCGGCGTCGCCGTCGTCATAACAAAAGGGACCTTACGAAGCCACGACGGCGACGCTGACGACAACGGCGACTGAAAAATGAATTTATATTTGAGTTAACACTTTCGCAACTATCCTAATTTATTTAGTGCGTCATTTTTGTCAGAACTAATCTCTAGCTGAATATGTAAGCGCATTATTAAATTCAAACTTAAAACAAGAAAAATTCGTTGTCGTGTTTCACGTTCTCCAGACTACGCAAAATTTGGCCATTTCACGTCGTTGATTTGCAGAGGGCGACGGAGAAATGTACCAAGATGGATAACGCACGTGCTAAGCTATTGTACTGCTCATTAAGCCTTTTGTTTGGTGACGTTCTCGTTGCAGTCGCCGTCGTGGTTTCGTAAGGTCCCTAAAATTGTAAATGAAACAGAAACTCGTTTAAAATCCCAACTGGCAGGAGGTTGACCAGTTGGCTGTTAACAAAGTGTGGAGGAGTTCAATTTGGGATGACCAAACACAAATCCATCTAGTGGCAGGGAGGAAGATTTGAATTCAGGACCTCCGTATTACAAGTCCAGCACCCTAAACCACTAGGCCACGCTGCCTCCTCCTTTCAGTTGATCGCCAAATTCTGTGTATTGTGTTGTTGTGTTAGCTTTTCTAGAGTTGACTATAAGTTTTGATAGCATGGCCTAGTTGTTGGGCACTGGACTGGCCTCAGGTTCAAATCCTTCTCCCTGCCCCTAGATAGATTTGTGTTCGGTAGTCCCGATTCAAATACCTGTGTGTTTATTATTTAAATCATTATTCCCCTACAGGTTATGAGATCTGTTGTTGGTCAGTTCTCTAAAGCTTCCAAGGGAGACATCTCTGATCAGGACGTTATGAGAGCAAAGTAAGTCTTGAAGGAAGAAAAAAACATCAGCGCCGAGCTTTAGAACTTTCCCGTCAATCCCAGAGACTAACAGGGCAACAAAGGTTCTATCCAGTAGAATAGACGTTGTCAATCAAGCAAACAATTTCATTAGTAGTCTGTCCCGAACTGTAGGGGCTGGGAATGCACAGTGTATTCCTTAGTATCTATTTAAACTTTCCCGTCAATCCCAGAGACTTACAGGACAACAAAGGTTCTATCCAGTAGAATAAACGTTGTCAAACAAGCAAACAATTTCATTGGTAGTCAGTCCTGGACTGGAGTAGCCTGCGCCGCAGACGAAACTAAACCCCTGGCGGGGTTAGGTTATGTCTGCGACGCAGGCTAGGACTGGAGGGGCTAGCAAAATCTGGAGAGAACGGAAGGAGTACAAAAACAACTCTAAACGTACTTGTAGCTTGGGCATGCATAGTGTATTCCTTAGTGACTATTTAAACTTTACGAGGTTGGTTTTGCTACCCATGAGAGGCCTTCTGTCCTGGTATGAAATATTTTTCCTCCTGTTAATTTGCTACAGGAACCAGATGAAAGCGCACCTTCTTATGAACAGTGAAAGCCAGGATACGTTACTTGAGGACATTGGCTCCCAGGTGAGTTTCGGACAACACGTCAAGTAAAACCGTGTTCCTGAATTGGAGCCACGGTGATCTTAATGGTCAATACAATGGAGTGACATCATGACTGAGACAAGACTCGGACAAACAAAACGGAATGGCGGACGATTTTCCTGAAACACTTTCTAAAACAGCCGGTGTTCCTAAAACACTTTTTTTGAAACGAAAACTTCGCCTAGATTCCCTCTATTTCGCTAAGAACACACTGATGCTGTCTCAGCCTCGTGGGGGTATAATCGTTTGCATTCTATTTTTAAACCTCGCGCGCTTCGCGAGAGTACAAAATGGATACCAGCAAATGATTGGGCAAACCCGAGAAGGTGTTGGGGAGTGGGGAGGGGGAGGGGGAGGGAGAGGAGGAGGAGGAGGGGGGAGGGGGAGAGGGGGAGGGGTGGAGGTATGGGTAACCTGCGATAGAGTGCATTGCTTCTAAATCAGAAACCTCAGGTCTCTGTGCCATGGAATCCGGAGTTAAGTGCGAATGAACCTGAACCATTTGACTTTGATAATCTCTTCGACTGGATCAGGAGTTATCTTTACCTCAACTTGGAATGTAGTAACGTTGTAACTTGAACTGTTGTAAAATTTTTAACAGTTCAGAAACCAAATATCGTTTTCAGGCAAATCCTTGCACATATATCCAAAGAATTTCTGATTCGTACTTTCCATTCAGAAGAGCTTGTTCTTTTTTTGCTATTAGTTGTAGCATGTTGTCAACTTTTTTTAAAGAGGGAACTTAGCAAACGCAAATCCTAACAAATTAATAATTCGTAGCCGACTCTTTAACAAGTGGGCCAAGTACAACTGAGTTGTCCACTTCTTTTTCTTTAGATATCAACAAAGGGGAGTTATACGTCACCACAAGAAGTCGCCACTGCAGTTGATTCTATTACAAAGACCGATGTTTTGACGGTAAGGCATATTCCTGTTTGAGTGAATTCTAGTGTTTTTTTTTGGGGGGGGGGGGGGTGGGGGCGCGCCAAGTATCGGATGGATTTTTTTGTATATTTAGAGGGTATTTTTACGTACGAAAAGTTTAGGTGCACTCAAGATTTCTCAACATGACGATATATGTAAAACACATGACAATATATATAAAACACAAGAAAGTAACAGTATACAAAACGAACTTTACAAAAGGGGCCTTATCATAAAAAAGTTATCATGTATTTTTTAATGCTAAATCTTAAAGGGGCTTTGTCCTGACGATTTTTGATTTTTGAACAGCTAAAATAAATATTTATGTCGGAGGAAACCTAAAAGTAATGGTCCATTTTTATTAACAATTGCTAAATTAAAGCACTGAAACTGTTAACAAGTGTCTTCGGCCGCGGATGGCTAGGATGGAAATGGATTACAACTAGAAAAATTAGATATTAGGCTTATATCTTTCTTTAGATGATCAGAGAAAATGTTTTTCATGGGTTAAGTTGCCTACCACTAATTTCAGAGTAGTTTAGACCAAAAATCCGTGAATTTTATGTGACGTAGCTCCTTCAACATTAGTTCCAGGGCTTATATTCAGCGGTGGGGATGGGGCAGTTTTTCGAAAAGTGTTGCGTCTAACATTTGGGGCTTTATTTTGGGGGATCTTACTGTTGGAATTGTTTTTATATAACAAAATTTAGTGATTGAGTGACGGCTCCTGTTTTATTCAGGGAATTGTCGGCTTGGCTAATAATGCTGTTAACATTTGACAAAAGGCAGGCCTTGTCAAATCAAGTTCTACACGTAATTTGCTCTTAGCACAGATGCCAACCTAAATAAAGCGAAATCCGGAAGATCGCCAAGACCCCCAGAACAGAGTAACAAAAAAAAGAGTTCCGCCAATTCATCCACAGAAACATGTCAAATGTTTCAAAATTTCCAAATAAGTGTGAAAACACACATTTCAAGCACTTCCCTTCTGGTCCGGGAAATTAGGTGACCTGTTCGAGAGACCGGAAGATTTGGTCTGTATATCCGGGAAATAGGGTTCCGCCAATTCATCCATCCTCGAGTTGTCTTGCTGTAGCTGAAGATGGCTGTAATCCAACTTCAAAGGTTTACTTATTATTTCGTATGTTCTTTAATTTCAGGTGGCCAAACGTGTGTTTTCTGGCAAGCCTTCGCTGTCAGCCGCCGGCGATGTGTCTACAGTGCCGGGTTTGGACGAACTCTTCTAATCTATTTTTTCAGAGACTTCAGTGGTTGTGACATGGTGTGCTTGTTGTGTTAATTGATGCAGAGCCATTGGTATAGACATACATTATTTTTAGCGAGACTGATTTTTCATGGCGCCAGTGGCTTATTGTAAAGAAGTGAATGTTCATCAATAAACGCGTCGCCTTGCTCTTGACGGGCGCTGTTAAGCAGTGATGACATTAATAAATTGCTCTTTGCGTGCATGCATGCAGCAACGCAAGCTCTCATTTTATTAAGCTCTCACGCACAAATTAACGACATACTTGCTTTACATTAGAGTAGACCACCCAGAATGGCTCTAAAAAGAGCTTCGAGCTGGGTGGTTTCTGTTGTAAATTGAAAGTTGGCGGTCGAAGATGGGAAGAAAAAAAAAGGAGCACTCATCTAGTATACACAAATGCAGACAAACCTTTACTAAAGAGGTGTTTTAAAATCATATTTGTAACGGTAATGTAGGCGGCAGTAATTCAATTTTATACGTTCAATCAGTTGGCAAGAAGAAGAAAGGCAAAAAGGATTGCAAACGTAGATGTATGACTGCTAAAACTTTATTAATTGATTTAATCTCAACAGTATAACGAACAAGTTATAGTCTGGAAAAAGGAGAGAAAAACTACTCACAGGCGAGTGTTTCCAGTTGTTTCGAGGTCACATAGGTGTTTCAACGAAAACAGAAAAAAATGTCAATTTTCTTTATAAGATTAATATGGATTTCCGCTCCTCAGGGGGCGCATCTGTTTTCCGTTGGCTAGCTTCTAAATCTTACAAGGGATTTTTGTGTTACAACGCCCACTCTTGTTTCCGAGCCAAACTTTTCCCTATCGTGATTTATTTTAATCCATCTTTACCATAACGATCCTCATTTTCAAAATCAAATAACTGTAGTTGGATTTATTGTTGAGTATGCTCTAGTTTCTGAGATTGTCGAGAAATCGTGCAAAAACTCGGCGCAAACGATGACCCTGTAAGACCCCTAAACACCTTAGTAGCACGTGTTGAAATGATATTAAAACAAACATACAGTAAGGCATGGGAAAAATGTTAATGTGATGAAAATGTACAAACCATTTCAAAAAGGCATAACGCACGAATTCCTGTTCAATCTCTTTTCCAATCTCTTTTCCAGACTGAAATTATGGACTGTTCTACTGTTGTACTCATTTACTTCATGGTGAATCAAAATCGAGTGATTGTTGGATTTATCGTTAGATATGTTCCAAATTTGATTTGAGATTTTCGATAAATCGTGCTAAGACCCGGCGCAAAAGAATGACCCTGTAAGACCCTTAAAACACCTTAGTAGCACATTTTAAAATCAAATAATAATAATAATAATAATAAAAATGTTAATGCGATCAAAATGAACAATGATTTCAAAAAGGCGTAACGCACGAATTCTTGTTCAATCTCTTTTCCAGACTGAAATTATGGACTGTTCTACTGTTGTACTCATTTACTTCATGGTGAATCAAAATCGAGTGATTGTTGGATTTATCGTTAGATATGTTCCAAATTTGATTTGAGATTTTCGATAAATCGTGCTAAGACCCGGCGCAAAAGAATGACCCTGTAAGACCCTTAAACACCTTAGTAGCACATTTTAAAATGAAATAATAATAATAATAAAAAAAATGTTAATGCGATGAAAATGAACAAATGATTTCAAAAAGGCGTAACGCACGAATTCTTGTTCAATGTCTCTTGGACACTGAAATTCTAGACTCATGGTTTATCAAAATCGAGCTGGATTTCTGGTTAGGTATGTTCCAAATTTAAGGATTCGTGAGAAATCGTGCAAAAACTGGATGACCCCAAAGAACCCACGCCACTGGCAAAGTTAATGTCTTGAATTAATGTAATGGCCGCACTCAGTACTAATTAAACTCGACAGTATTTTCATCGGCCTGGGAAGCAAGTTCAGATCACTGTACTTCTGTTCAGCTTGCTAGTGTATAATCACACTCGAGGAACTATCCAATTGTTTCCTAAATTAAACAGCACGTGGTCCCATTTCTAAGTCTATATGTGGTGCCCTAGAGAATATAAATTTCTTGTACTGGTAATGTAGACTCGGCCTACCTACGACCTTTGCAGGCCTTCCAACCACCTAACCCTCACTGAACACTAGTTCAATCAAACAGAAATAGGCATTGAATAAGTGTTTATGGAAACGCCATTTACCACTGATGAAGAACTAAATAAGCCCGAAACGTTTGGTTTTAAATAAGTTTTTGGGACTTTTATACCTTTTAACATTTTTTGCTTGAAATCATCCAAGTGTCACGCGGTATGGAGAGAGTCGCCGAGACTGGAACACGATCCCACTCGAACTAACACCTAGTGTTTCCACTGACATTTTTAAAAGACATTTATTAAAAACGTACCTTTTTATACTGGCTTTTTAATTTTTTCAATTTTTAGATGCATTTTAACTGCATTTTTTTTTAATTTTTAGTGTTTTTTCTGAACTATTTTCCTTTACCTCGTGAATATTTTATTTTAATGCGTCATGGGAAATCGGTGGATTTGGCGCTATTAAAATACTTTTATTTATTTGTTTATTTTACTTTGAACTTTTGTTAATCATCTTGTTTAATGAAAGTGTACAAGTAGAGTGAATTCAAAACGTTTGATCGGACCACCTCGGGAATTCGAAAGGGTGGTCGTAACTAGAGCTGGCCGTTTACAGGAATGAGGGTGGTCGCTTACCAGAGCGAAGCGTTGAGGTCATGAAGCTTTCTCTCCGAGTCTTGTGCTGGGTGACGCTCTTTCTACTAGCGTGAATCATCTTGAACATTTCAGTTTCGAGATCTTTTATTTCAACAATCATTATCAGGCAAGGTTATATTGCGGTTTGTAAAGTGTTGATTAGTATGAATCAGAATATTTAAGTGCTCACTTAGGAGAAGTTAACAACGAAGGAAAAGGCTAAATGATAAAGTTGAAATGTTCATTTTATCAAGAGCGTGGGACAAAGAAAAAGTCTGAGTCCCCGACGGGCGGGCGCACCAATCACTGAGCCACAACAGACTTGGTGAGCTTGGCCACTTACTAGGTTCATATGTGACACGTGTCCTTTGTGTCGCATATAAACTAGACTAGTTGGTATTTCCCAAATGTGGTCGCAGTCGCTTACGAGGGCTTTTAATTACAAAGTTTGAGTGCAATTCAAACTGGGTTTCGCAGTGGTGGTCGTGGCTAAAGCTGGTGGTTACGAAACGGTGGTGGCAAGGAGAGCCGCTTCGATCGTATATCCCTTATGAGAGTCGTTTCTTCTCACTTTACTCCAGGACTGCAAATAACACATGCACATGTCCGGCAAAATCAAATGATAAATGACTATCAATATCGTTTTGCAGATGAATTTGCATACATAAATGTACCGTGAGCAATTTACGATCCACTAATTTCAAGCAAATATTTCATCTGTGTTTCTAGAATTTAGAATATTTCACGGTCGCGGCCATTAATACAATGTTTGTTATGGAAACCAGGAATTCGATGCGAGCCAAACATTTTCCGGACTGCAAAATTAGTAGATTTTGCCGGCACAGATGACTAAAATAGCTTTACAGAATAATAATCCGTTTACTTTGTAAACTTGTTTCTTTTCCGGATTCACAACGAAATCTGACACGAGTCCGTCATTCATGGAGATTTTGTCTAATCGGTTTTCTATTCCACAATGTTGTTTAATTATAAATTGTCATTGTTTAACGGTGCAAACCATAAGAGGCCTTGTCAGTGCTTTTCATTTCCTGAACATTCCTTTCCTGTTTCCAAAAAAGATTCACCAAGCGCCTTTTAGGATGTTAAAATATGCTTACGTTGTGGTTCAATGTTATCCCTGGTTCAAATTTTATTTTCCTTTGTTTTGAACTCGTTATCACACATTACCATACCCAAAAACAAAGGAAAATAAAAGGATAAAATTGAAAGGATAAAATTGAACCTTTATTATTTTAAGTCTCGAAAAGAGATTTAATAGGAGTTCACACGTTACGACATCGTGTTTGTTGTCAGCTTGCGGTATCTTTTGGTGTTGTGGGGTCTTGAAGGGCCATCCTTTGGCGTCGATTATTTTGCACGGTTTCTTGAAAATCTCAAAATGTAGAACATCCACCAATAATAATTTGAGTTTGAAAATGAGGATGGCAAAGATAGAAGTACATTATAATATCGAAAGTTTGGCTTAGGCTCCCTTTCTCTATTTACTAGAAACTGACACGCTAGAGTAAACTAATACACTACCTAATGGGCGGAGTGACATGTTTATCATCTAAAGATAGTTGAAAATATTTTGTCTGTTTTATCGTACAGTCACCTTGAACCAACTGGAAATATTGGACAGTCTTGAAAAGGGCTTAAAAACTGACACTAAACTAAAACATAATGGAAATGTTATTGTAATTTCGAGCTCCATTTTTCAGTCAAGTGTACAAGATTTATGCGAGTACCGCAGAACCATTCGTGTTTGAAACTGACACTGACGTGAACGATGCATTAACAAACATGTTAAGGTGAAACTTCAGTGCTTTGTTGAAACATATTTACTCCAAACATGTTTTGGGTTTAATGTGAACTCAGGGCTTGGTCTATCTGTCCCATAGAATTGGTCTTAAATACAGACGCTTGGAACCTCACGATAAATGAGAAATTAGCAACAAATCCTAGTCAAACTGAGAGAGAAAGCCGAGAATGGTAGGCATTGAAGGAGACTGTTTGGTCGGCAGACTTAAAGTTAAGCTCAGTCATATGAAAACATCGTCTTACGAATGTTGTTACTTAGCAGAGATTTCTTTAGCAAATAAATACATGTACTGTATTTGCATTCGTTTTCGTGATATATAGCCAACGAGCATTACGAAAAATACAATTGCAATCAAGCATTGCCAAAAATACCTTGACCTCGCCCTTCGAGCAAAGTAGGTTCATAACCTCTTGTAGTTTAGTAAACGTTCGGCACTGCTTTCAAGTCGAAATCTGGGTTCCGGTCCCGGGGGGGGGGGGGGGGGGACTCCCATATGAAATGGACGGGGATGCTCGTCGTCTCGCTTAGGGGTGTAAATTTCGGATTTTGGTCTCGCTTAGGGTGCTCTGGGCAAAATGTCATTATTTTTAGCCGTCAAGGTCTCGTTTAGGGTTGCACGCGAAGAAATAACAAAAAAGAAAGAATTTTGATTCGTTATATTTACTCTTTTAGGGGTCTGCATAACGTTCGGCCACACCCAGATTGGTCTCTTTTAGGGGTTAAATTCAAAATTTCCGGCGAGCGTCCCCCTCCATTTCATAGGGGAGTCCCCCCCCGGGGTTCCGGTTGAGTTATCTTGGGTGATTGTTAACAGACGAACGGCACGTTTATAGACAGTTTGAACTGAATTTAGCCGTAAAACAATATTGTGCTTGCTGCGATAACAACGTGAACGAGCGAAATCACCCTTCGTTAGCCCCTAACGTCGGGCAATTAGAAAATCGTCTACTAAGGCCTGGTTTAAACGTCGCATTTTACATGCACTTAATTCGGCGATTTGATGCGGCACATGTAAAATGCGACGTTTAAACCAGGCCTAAAGTGAGAAAAGCATGTCAGGTTTTTGCCTGTACGATTTCTGCAAAAACAGGCGATATTTTTACGTGCTGACGTCCGGGACTCTGCACTTCTGCATAACCAAATCTGATTTGATTTAAATGAGTATGACCAACATAGTACGAGAGTCGAGGTTTGCAACTTTTAATTAACCCATGAAACAACATCTTGCTATTACCGCGTAACAGTCAAAACTAAACAAAAGAAAACAATAGAATTAGTATGTAATAGTATCTGAAAGTTTAGTTACTATTTCACGGATTAAGACCATTCTTAACTTGCAACATACGCGTATAGCCGTCGTATCTGTTTGCTCGTTGGGATTTTTTATTGTTTTCGATAAAAAAATTCCCACGGACAAATGCGAAGGCTATACGCTTATGTTGCAAATAAACACGCCCTAAATGTTGCTTGTCGCTTTAGGAGTACAGTGATTCCACGTTAACCGACAGGGTTAAGCGGCCGTCAGCTTTGTTAACAGAATTCTGCGGAAGAAATGGTATATCTGGCGCAGATTTGAATTTTACGTACAAATACTGCATTATCTATGATGTTGGGCTTCGCTAAGGGCTACTGAGATTGATATAAAAGTCACACATTTCAGCCATCTGAGACCAGTACGGCAAAAAAAACTTAAATAGTAGGCGAAGATTATTCCCATAAACGCTTCACTGTTGCGAAAAAATTAGTGACAAATTTCAGAAGTGTAGATGCTCTCGTAAGTTTGTAATTCTGCTGGCCCTCTAGTGTAGCAGTCAGTTGCTATAGTTGTGAGCGGTAGGGCCATTCTTCATGTTGTTTATTCTGCTCTCTCGGGGGATAGCGAGCCATTCATGTGGGGCCTTGCGAGAACTGGTATTTAGCAAAATAACGGGTTGGCACGTGACCTTTTAATTGGAGGATTGGACTCCGTATGTAGGAGTCGAAAGCATAACCTACATTCACCTTATTTTGTTCGTTTTGTGATAAAACAGTTCTGCTCTTTCTTTCTCCCTCTGTGGTCTTCCGGTTGGAAATTTGTTTGTCATGAATCAGTATTACACGCAAGACCGGTAAAGGTGACCTTTTTGAAACTTCTGTTTCTTTACGCTGTGTTATGCTCATGTTCCTCTTTCGGCGACTTAAGTTAATTTTCTTAGAGCTGATTTCCTTCTCTTGTACAAACAAGGCGGGGGAGTGGGTGGGTGGGATGAGGGTACGTAATGTATTTAAACCATCTTCAGCACTTTGGATCTATCTGAACGCAATGCTATTTATAAGCGTCTTAAAGTGCAAAACCGGATTGTAGGCAAGACTGTTAAAAGCCGTGGAGATAAGTACAGATTACATAAGGTTCAATCATCTTTACAGATGATTGCAGCTTGCCTTTAGGCTTGACTTCGTGTTATACGAAAGTGATTGGAACATTCCAGCGATCGGCATTGCCAATTTGAAAATGCCTGAGGCAAATTCAACTCATTCTGTTATAACTTTTCTGTGACGACTGTAAAGGGCTGTTGTCGCTTGTGGGTGGTCATCTCCGTACAAATGGAAACAGTTTAGAAGTTTTTCGTCGCCTTCTGTGAAAATGCGTGCACAGGATTTCTTCAATATGCTCACCCGTATTGTATGCATTATGCTAGACAGAGAACAATGGGATCTTCGTGTGTTTAATCTGTTCTTTTCATTTGCCATTACATAGTGTTGATTGTTGACCTTTGAAAAGGGGTAAATTAATTATTTATTTGTACGCCAAACAAAAATACTTGCGAGAGCGTGGGAAAAACTGCCGAAGCATACAACCATGACGCAGCTAATTCGTCTGTCTTTTATTTACAAGCTCTGTCAAGGGCTTGAAAATAATACAATAGATTATGTATAAATGTTAGAAAAATAACAGGAAAAGGAAGAATATACATGTGCTTTTCCTTTGCGTAATAACTCTTTCGAAACAATCACAGATCAATATCTAAATTCTCTTTAAGTCTTTAAGCTTGTTATAATACAAACGAGAAGGCAGTCAAGAAGAATGAATAACTTGATCAGTAAACTCATTTTTGTGTTGCCCTTAGACAAAAAACAGTGAAATTGGCAGCTTTAAAATATACATTGCTACCTTAAAAATATACATTGCCACCTTAATTTTGAACAATAGTTATTTACAAGCAAATAGTCAGTGACGATACTTCACAATTCAGTATTCTTCTGTCATAGTAGTCTTCGATATTGCCTCAGTGATTTAAGGATCTCGACATTAATACCGGCCCGTTATTGTACTTAACTGCGTCATCGTAATAACGTCAATTGATTTTGTTTCCCTTTTGTGAACATGACGTTTACATCTTGTTACAAGAGAAAAAGGAAAACATGACACGAAACCCAGTCAAAATAAAAGTTCATGTACGCAATTAAAAGGCCAGTAATTTGATTGTCGTGTCTCTAGTTTTGATTCTAGTGTTAAAGTTTGTGGACTATGGACCATGAACTATTCGATCTTGTGTCTGTTGTAAGAGATACCGTCCTCGACCGGAAGGCCTCCCTCGCCGTTGGAACTTCCTTGATCCTCCTCGACTTCGTTCTTTCTTACTACTTCTTTCAAGTACTGCTTGATCTTTTTCTTGGCTTTGACGAGATCATCTTCGATTTGGTAGTACTCCAAGCGACAGCATTTCTCGTAGAAAACTTTAAAAGGTTTGCACTTAGCAAGCAGACGGCGTTTGATGGGATGGCTGCGACGTGTCCAGACCGCCGTTTTCATCTGGTGATAATGCTTATCGGGAGAAATATGGTCCACATTTGACGAATAATCGCATGTTTCTCCTATTTTGGCAACCTCTCGCCCGAGATTGCAGCATTTGCGCCTTCGGGTGAGCCCCTTTGCCTTGAAGGGTTCCGCGGTTTTTGCCTTTAATGTCGAACTCTCCGTAAGGCGAATCTTGGTGCTTCCTGAAAACGGAACAAAACAGCATCAGTTGAATCGGAACGAAAAAGAAGAACAAGAACTTATTGCGTATGAGTACCAACCTTTCTCGCTTCTGTTTTCCACAACTGCTCCATTGATCAGAATGATGAAGATCGCCAAAAAGACAACGCAGTAAACTGAAAAATGCTTCATTTCGCTCAGTGCCGGTTCACGGTAGTACGGCTTGCGTAGTAACTGCGTGAGTGTCTCGTGTTTAGAGATTTTATTTTGAAACTTTACCCGGTAAAACCAGTTCGATATGTTGACGTTATTGTTATGGTATCAGTCACTGACTAAGCAAACAAAGCTTTAAATGCCATCACTTGTCATTCACTACTGAGATTTAACATGATTGACAGCTCTGGACACAATAGAAAGCGAGGACAATCGGGTGAACAATAGGCTTGTTTTGTTTTGCATCTAATTGGGTTACTTCGCTCCGGGGCGACAGGGTTCTTTTTGTTTTTGCTCTCGAAAATGAAAGAACAGCTAGAAACCGAAACCACATCACACCCAGATTCTATAATTTCCCAAAATAGTCCTCTCCCAACTCCATCCTACACAACAGCAGTTGTGTTTGTTTTTTATCTGCTCATTAACACCTTGTTCCAGAAGTCCGTGGGAATGTTTACTTAATGTGTATGGAGTAATTAACCAAAGCTTCGGTTTAGCGGAGAATAGGAATTATACCATTTAATCCCTCAAAATGTAAAAATGTCATGTTTTTTTTCTTCATTTAGCCCATTTTAGAAACGAAGCACACACATAGAAAGTTGCGGGAGGTCACTGGTTTTCGTGTGTGTTTTATTGCTATAATTTAGAGGGATGGATAAAATTTTACCAGGCGCCGAAATGTCTACAAAACGGTGTTATTTATTGCAGTGTTAGCATAAAATTAAGCCGAAAGAATTTGTATCATCATCGACTGAGGCACGTTCTGTTAATACCATAGACACAAAGGCGAATGTAAGCCTCGCTGAGTTCTGTTTGGCTGTTGATGATATGGATTCTTAATATAGCCTCTTGCATCTTGTATACTATATGTCTAATCACTATTGTTCGTTTCACAAACTTCAAGTACTTGAAAGATATAGATCTTCCGGAATAGAAGTAGTGAAATAATGGGCCATAATGAAATCGTTCTTAAACAATTCAGCTAGTAGAATTTATCTACCCTTTCATTTGCTTCCGGCGCGATGGAAACTATACTCTGCACGATCTGGTTGGCAGCCTGAAGACGATGTTGAACTGATAACGACCTTCGTCTTTTGACTGAAGCCTCAATTAAGTGGTTATAGGAGTTTTGTTCCAAATGACATCTGCAAAATCACATGGCATGTCGCCACTATTGTACTCTTAATTAAATGTCATTGTTATTTTTCTGTTCTCATCACGTTAAAGGCAAAAAACAAAACAGCGATGCTTTTGGTCCACTTGACTTGTTTCGAAAAGTTCTTAGAAAGATTCCACCGGATCATACTAACAATGATGTTGTTTGTCACGTACCTAACTCGTAAGGTGGATTAGCTTTGCAGGAGAAGGTAAACAAAATGGAGCAATATCACACCCTGTGGAATTTTATCCCTTGAGGTCAAAATAATTATTCCAATGGATGAAGTTGGTTTCAAACTGTTCCCAAACATTTTCCCTGTGTGCAGATTTGTCTCCCACCCGCCTTTCACGCAAGCTGAAAGCTTCAGCATGATTTCTTCCAACTCGGCATGGCCACATGCACGTGTGCTGCTGTGTTTGGACCAAAATTAGAACCGATTCAAAATAAATTTATTCTGTGTTTACAAATTGGATAAGATTGTTTACCACGTACGTAGCGGCAAACAAGCCCTTGAATGATAGATAGGTTTTCGAAAGCAGAAATAAAGCAGACGATCGAACACCTTACGAACTTATTACGAAAGAATTCGGTGTATTTCTATTGTTTCTAGTAATGTTTGGGGTGCGGTTTCAGTGCAGTGTGGCCTTCTAGAACACTGTACCGAAAGAATCGGCCTTTCTGATCATTCCTTTGATACTTTATACGTCGCTTGACAGGTCAAGAGTAAAAACAACGAAACCTGTCAAGGACATGTAATAAGCATGCTCTTTTGCATGGGAAAGATTGGGCTGTGTTTGCATTTGAGTATGGCTTCCGCTACGCTAGCAGTTCCTATACCTAGTATGAAACTAAATTAAATAATACATAATAAAAAGTTTATTTGAGTGGTCTGGTTCACGATAACATTGCTTTTCTTTATATAAGAGACCAATATCGCTAAAATAATTTCCGTAAAATTTTACTTGTTGTACAATGCAGTTGCATCGAGGTAAAAGTCCGTAGAGAGATAATTTTCTCGTGAATAAATGTTCACTCTTCTACCTTGATTTCATTTGATCAGATACAGGTTATCTACATTTTACAGACCTGTCAGACTGAGGTTATTTGAGAGATCAAATTTTACGCAAATTATTTCCAGCCCTAGCAAAATGGCGGTAAGAAATTCGAGAAAGATTTACCTACAAATTCAAGGCTTTTGATTGGCTAGTGATCATGTGGCTGTGTACAGGTAGCCATTCATTTTCCCGCCTTTTTTGGTGTTCGGACTTCAGTCATGCCACTGCTTGGGAAATCGAAATAAGACTAGTTTTTCTTTTAATTCCACTATTTATTTGTACGAATGTAAAGTAAGAGACAAACGGAACATTGAAAGGAAACGAACAACTCGAGAACAGGTAAGTTGGTCCAACAAAGTACAGGTGAAGATGGTTCGTAATTTAGTTTAGCTGACTTCTAGAGTGAAATGTTGAAGGCGATGTCAATGCTCAGTAGTTTTTTTGAAGCCCGAAAAATTTTCAAAAACGCTGAAAAAGCTTTGCATACGCTGTTATCATTTTCATTTAAACGACTTTCCCGACTGCGCCATATTAAAAGGTCTAAAAGCGGGAGCAACCACACAAAATACACAATGTTTGTATGAGAATGTTCCATTTCCATACGAAATGATTTCAGTAAAATTTGGTCTCTCTTAAATCCATGGATCAAAATCCTTCAAATACCAGATGTCATATTTACTTGTTAAAATTTGAGAGATGATGTCACATTTTCGTTTTTCAGTACATTGTATAAATTTCACTGCAATTGATGACTTGACCGGAACTATCGTGACTGTCTTGCTTTACATCGGGATGCCACATTTAGTGGTCAGATGATTGACAAGTGAAACTGTAATAAGAGATGTAGAAGTATTGTGAAATGGATAGGTTTTGAGAGGAGACAAGAACGCAAACAACACGAGGATCGCGAGGGAATTATTTTGTATTTTTTGTTTTATTTTCGTTATTAAACCCGGGAATCGTGAGTTCTTTTGTGTACCGTACAACTTCGGGACAGACTCTTTAGAAAACAAAATACGAGAAAATGTACGGAAAACTGAAAACGTGGCTGCTCTTCTAGCATAGCTGTATAACTCAAATCCTGCTCACTAAATCTTTGGGTGTTATCTTAAATTTCTAATTAATTCTTGTTTCACGGAGCGGTTTGGCGTTTTGTTTGCCCATTCAATAACATTGCGACTTTTATAGTGAAAGGAGCTCAGCATTGCTTTTATCCATCCCTGCCATTCATTTCTCGAGATGCATCGGGTTCGTTGACAAAATGATCTCACATCATAAGCCGCTTCAGGCTATTTGTGGATGGCCAAGAGCCACGAGAAACTAATCTCTTTTCCTAAGTTTGCTTTGTGGCACGAAAACAGAGCGAATAACAACTATTTACAATTTAAACTCTTTATACAAACACATATTACAGAAAAATATTACCAGTGTGCGTATCTTATTTGTAGTAAAATACAGTCAAATTATTCACGTATTTTTTTAACCGTTTCGACGATCAATGTTTGGATACCGTTCAGATAGCAGGAAGTAGCCTGCTGCTCCCGTCTGGCCTCGTAGCTCAGTAGGTAGCTAGAGCGTCGGAAGATCTAATCCGGAGGTCGTGGGTTCAAATCCCACCGGGGTCAAGATTCAGAAGATTTTCTTGATCCCGTGGGACCCCTCCCAAAACTCCTTTGGCATATCGGCAGTATTGCCTACTACCGGCACACCATAATACTCCTAAATTTCAATTGTTATATGGCTACAATAGTACACGCACTCTGATTGGCTGATGAGCGGGCAAGATTTTCTTGTAATGACCGGGCATTATGAACACAGGTCAGTTTGTTTTGTGAAAATTAAAGTGGTTAAATTTGCCCTAGATCTTGGCGTAATGAAGACAAAAATTGCCTCATTGTCAAAGAAACCGTTTCTTCTGGTTTGGATCGCATGACCTCGAATGACCTCTTGCGCGCGCAAGCGGATATTGAAAAACGTTTCTCTTTTTTCAGCGCTAAAAAGGCCATACAATAAATAACTTATTAACCTCGTCCGTTCGGTCATTACAGGGAAATCCCAGACCTCAGCCTTGATGTATTGACCTCGCTATCGCTCGGTCAATACATCGAGGCCTCGGTCTGAGATTTCCCTGTAATGACCTCACTCTCGGTCAATAAGTAGTATTTAATATTTATACGGGTGCCGCGCGGTCCTTTCTATATTTCTATATATTCTTTCTATCTATGCTGCTCTTACACTTTAACATTGGTGGTCGGGATCCGTGCGCTGCTTTATCTCTTCCTTACAAAAAAGATAAACCTGTAAGCCCAATATCTAATTCTGTACAATGGCGGAGCCCTTTGTTGGAAAAAGAAAAGCGCCCAAGAAAGGCCTCTGATCATGATACCCAGGGTACTTTTATAATAGGTCCACCGACACCATCATTGAGGCGAAAACTTGTGCACTAATGTAGAATGGGGGGATACTGTTTTTTTATTATGTACGGGCAGGTTACGCCCCGAGGTCCATACCCTCGTATACATGTGTACCATTTTTGGCAGAAAAGGTAACCATTTCGTATACCTTCGATAGAAAATGAAGTGACTGCATCTGTTTTCTTTATTTTTCACTTCAGTGAAAAACTCCTTAAAATACTTAGGGGCTGTGCAATAATTACCTGGAAGGCGAGGAGAGGGGTTAAAAAATGGGTAAAATACGGCTCAAAATTAAGTCGCACCCCCTCTCACTAAGCAAGAATCAATTTTAGCCCCCCCCCCTCCCCCCCCACTCACCTACTGATAATATTAAGGTCAACTTTCCCTCCCCCCTGCTTTCTCCCCCCATTGGTTCCTTCAGACCTAATTGACGTTTTGGATGTCTTCCTCTGGCACAAAAAGTACTTCAAATGACTCTTCAACGAACGTGTTCTTTACATCGGAATCGCTTGACTGATTCTGAAGTTGTGTCATATTCACACGAGTTAAAAAGTTCTTCATCTTCCAAAACATCTCTGGCAGCATTTCCACGTGCGTGGCTGAGAACTCGTTTAGTAAATCAGCCTTACTTCTGCTTAGCTTGAGACCACGGTGTTTCAAATACATTTTCAGTTGGTTGTTCGTAATAAAGTAAGGTAAAGTCTGCATACGAGCCTAGAGGCCTATCAGGTCGGAGCTTATCGCATCCCGGTTTGTTTAGCCATGATGAAGGGACTAGGAGATTCCTACTCCCCCCTGGATGGGATGCTAGTCCATCGCAGGGTTACCCCCAACAGTACCCATTTATACACCTGGGTGGAGAGAGGCACTATGAGACTAAGTGTCTTACCCAAGAACACAACGCAGTGCCCCGGCACAGAGCTCGAACCTAACCGAACCCGGACCGTTCGATCCGGAGTCCAGCGCACTAACCATTAGGGCACCGCACCTCCCATAAAGTAGCATTGTTTTAATATATAGAGTGGAACCCCGTTAATACAGCCGCCAACAAAAAGGAGTGCAAAAAGTCATGCGCCCCCCCCCCCCCCCCCCCCCCAATGTACGTATTAAATTTTACATTCAACCCCCCTCTCTCTAGTTGTGATTTTCCCCTATCCCCTATGTGTTCTTGGACAAGTCACTTTACTCTCATAGTGCTTCTCTCCACACAGGTGTATAAATGGGTACCGGCAAAATAATGCTGGGGGTAACCCTGCAATGGACCAGCGCTGCACCATCCAAGGGGGAAGTACAAATACTCCCAGTCGCTTAATGCTACGGAAACCAGTTTAAGCTCCGGTGGTATGAGCCACATGGCTCGACTCAGACTTTAACAGCCTAAAAAAACGTGCCCCTTTTTGCAACCTCGTTCCCAGGGCTTTTCCCTTCTTCGTGTGGCGGTCCCGACCGCCCCCACGAAGAAGGGAAAAGCCCTGGGAACGAGGTTGCCCCTTTTTGGGGAGGATCCTCCACCCTACCGTGCACTTAGCGTAGCTATTATGATCCGATAATTGAATAACTCACCGCGCGATAATACCTATTAACAGTTCGGAACGAGAGGGTTGCGTTTGCTGCCTTTGTGTTATTACGATTCGCTTTTAACTGATTAGATTTATTCCACCGTTTATCCGCCTCCGGAGGTGGATTAAATTTCACCTGCCACTAATCGGGTTCCGGAGTTGTCTGAAAAATATTTTGAGGTGTTATAATTTTCAATTCTAAAACATTTACCTTATTCCCGGGACTTCATTCCACTTCATGGCAGAATACTCTTTTCATCTCAGATTGGGTTTGGAAAGGGCTCTATAAATGTAGGATGGCGTTATACAGATTATATTATAATAATGAGACAAGCAGTCGCTTGACCGTCAGACCACGCCTCGCCAGCTAGCAGTTTTAAAAACACACTGCGCGTACACGAACAGTCCGTTCCTAGACTATAGACTTCATGAATTATTAAACTTTGTGCGCCACACGTGCATAGAGAATTTGATAATTGGAGTTACACGCAACTTATATTAGTTTATCAATGTATATTTTAACATTTTTAACAAAGTTCTCATCCTTCGTTCAAACTCGAAGCAAAATTAAGGCAACGAAAGCCGGGAGTGGCGCTGAATTTTTGTGTTTGACCCGGCTGTGTGGTGTTGTTATTAACTAGTTTCCCAAGCATCGTGTGTCTTCTCGAGAACTGCTAGTGTCTGCATTTTCTACTGAGATTAAAACTGCTGAGGACAAGGGATAGAATGGCAAAAATCGTAGTGTTTTAAAGGTAACTGCAAAGTCGTCTAATAAATACCAGGTGCCCTAGGTTGCACGAGGCAGTACAACCTATTAACAAGGCGGTAATATTTATCGGTCGCAGTTCATAATCCTTTTAATTTTAAATCCATACTGATCATAGTTTAATTTTTCGTCGGAGTTCTCTTTGAAGTCTGGAAAGTTTCCGCTTAGAGGAGTTTGCAGTCTGATAGCTTTTGAGTTCCGGTCGGAAACCCAGAAACGACTGGTTTCCTCATACCAAGAGTGTGTCTAATGCGGAAGTTTTTATTACGAGATAATCAGATTGGCCGGACGACATTTAATGAGAATAAAGCCTGGTTCACACTAGCGACATAACGACATAACGGCAAGGTCACGCAAATGCAAAAAACACCTTATGTTGATGTTTTATGTCACCAGTGTGAGCAACTTAACATAACGACATAGTAGGAACATAATGACATAAGCATAACGACATAAGGAAAGAACTGAACTTTTCTTTATGTCGTTATGCCCATGTCGTTATGTCGTTATGTCGCTAGTGTGAACCAGGCTTAAGGAAGTAAGGAAGTATCAGCTTGACCTTATAATTATATCATTTCATAATGAACCGATTCAGGAAGTTAAATCGAAAAGGGGGTCATCACTAAAGAGAAAATGAAATTGCTAGGCCTTCAGTACGCTTTTCAGTATAATAGTATTTATTTTCAAAAAATGAATAGAATTATTTACCGAACTTTTAATTTCAGTTGTTTGCCTGTTTATTTTAGCGATGAAATCCAACCCTAAAAAAATGTGATAATGGTCATCGGCTATTTCCTGATATACCTGAATACCACGCAAAAATGAAAAAACCAAGATAACAACAGCGTAAGTCGGTAGATAAAATGACAATAATTAAGAAAATCACGCATTTTAGTTGGGTATATATACGCGAAATTCGTGCTTCCAACAATGTAGTAGCACTTTGAATTAGAAAATCCTACATGTGTAATATCCTAAAGAAGAAACCTTTCCAAGGAACCGGCACTTTGCGAACGAGGGTCCAAGAACCTGTGAGCGGGTGCTCTGATCCCTAGCGGGTCTTCCACCTCAGACCTTTCCGCAAACCGCACCCTTTCTACTTTCTGCCTGACTTTCTACTAGAGAACTTGCTCTCCAAGTAAGGAGTGGTATGTGAAGGATGTTTTGATGTTTTCAGAACAGCCCATCCCCACATTCACCAAGCGACAGAAATGCGCCATGTTTCCCAGCTCATAGCGGAATTCGCGCTTGTGACATGTGACAAGACCATGCTTGGCCAAGAATAACTAATTAAGCTCATTGAAGTTCGCGCGTACCGTATCTTTCTTTACGATTCTACAATTGTCACGTGGTCGTACGCAGACATTCCTTGGCTTGTCACGCAAGTTAGGGAAAAATCGCGTGATAAGCCAAAGGAGGCCTGCTGTCACGTCACTCAGTACTCGCGGTATTTGCTATACTGTGTGACCCTCTTTCACAAGTCACGAAATGACAATTTTTGATGCTAACTGCACTTTAAGAGCCTTACTCTCTGATGAACGTTGAGGCTGAGATTTACCAAAATTTTAAGAACGTGCTAAGAACATACCAATAAACTGCAAGCAAGGCTCATCGTACTACGTGAAAAGTAGACTTTGCGAGACAACACCACGACCAGAACCGATACAGCAGGATTGCAACCGCAGACAGCTGTTTCGTCCTTATTGGGACTCGTCAGTGCGGTGTAGCGAATCTAAATGACGCCAGCTCGGAGAGCCAACGCGAATAAATTGCCCCCGTACACTGTATCATGTTCCGTACTTTGAACTCACTTGTCCCCGAATCACGCGCTGCCACATCACGTGTTTCGGGGGACAAGAAACTCAAAGTGTCACGGTGAGTCTCGCAAAGCAAAATAACTTAAATGTGATAGGCACAGCCATTCCGAACATTTAAGCACATGGACAAAACCATGCTAAATAAAAGCACAGCATATCTCTGCTATTCGTAGGATCTACTGAGAGATATGCTGTACTTTTATTTAGCATGGTTTTGTCCATGTGCTTAAATGCTCGGAATGGCTGTGCCTATCACATTTAAGTTATTTTGCTTTGCGAGACTCACCGTGACACTTTGAGTTTCTTGTCCCCCGAAACACGTGATGTGGCAGCGCGTGATTCGGGGGACAAGTGAGTTCAAAGTACGGAACGGGTACGGGTACGGGTTATTGGGCAATTTATTTGCGTTCTCGCCCCAGGAATCCAAGAGGATCTTGGATTCCGCATTTCACACCGTGGTTTCCGTATTCCGGTGACTGAATTCCGGATTCCATTGCTATGGATTCCGGATTCTGACACAAAGACAATACATCCTATTAAGGATCAAAGACCACAACACCGCCGTGTTGACAAAAATCATAGTTGCAAAAATGATGCTTTTAAGTGACCAGATAACAAAGTTTTTACAGAGAAGGTTTCGAGAGGTTGGATTCCGGTAGCCTGCGAGCAGGCTTCCTTTGGAACCAACGCGCGAGTGGCGAAACCGGGAATTTCGGCGAGCGGAGCGAGCGCGCGAGCAACGAAAAATGAGATGACTCAGCGGCCACTCTCGCGCTGTCGAAAACTCGCGCCCCCCAAAGAGAGCCTGCTCGCAGGCTAGGATTTCGGATTCCAGAGGCTGGATTCCGGATTCCAGAGGCCTGGATTCCGGATTCCAAAGGCAAAAATATGTTGGATTCCGGATTCCCTTACATGGGGCGAGCGTCGGCTCTCCGAGCTGGCGTCATTTAGATTCGCTACACCGTACTGACGAGTCCCAATAAGGACGAAACAGCTGTCTGCGGTTGCAATCCTGCTGTATCGGTTCTGGTCGTGGTGTTGTCTCGCCAAGTCTACGATCAGCCTTGCTCGCAGTTTATTGTTGTTTCATTTTATTGCTGATCAGATCTCTCAGTAGATCCTACGAATGGCAGCATTGTCGTTTGCGGTCCCTTCAGTTGCAGTTTTAGTCTTAAGAACATACCCCAGGCTGAGAGTCGGGGAACGTCTTTATTTTGCCCATTTGTTTTAATTTTTTTGTAAAATGAGCAGTATAAATAAATGCAAAACTGTGGTCTAACAGTAGTTAACTGAATGCTTATAAGAAATTTGTCCGCGGCACCAGATCACAGGGAGCCGGCCGCGATGGCATGTCATGAGCAACTTGCTACACCACATTCGGCGAACAATGCTGTTTGATACGTTTCCTGGTTTCGTCTCCATTGATTTAATGAAATACTATAACACGTAACCTAAGAACGTGTTAAGAACATTTCCAGCCTCAAATCCTGACAAAAATAAGAAGCTCAGCCTCAGCTCCAAAATTAGACGTTCTTATAAAAAAAATAGTGTATCATATAGATTGACAAAATCTTATAATAGGATTTATTCTCAATTGTGACTAATCCAATTTACACTTACGATATTTTTGTCTACCAGTTAAGCTTTACCGAGTAATATAACCCACACAGGGTAATCAAAAAGGTAAAACTCAAAACAGCAAGGGACCGCCAAAAGTAATGCTTCTAACGAAACGTAGGATATGCAAGAGATCTAATCAGCCAAAAAAATGAAGCAAAACATTTACAACCAATACAGCAAGGCGAAAATAGACTTTGCGACATCAACACGACCAGAATTGAGCTTCACCGGTTCTGGTCGTGTTGGTGTCTCGAAATTCGCGCAAAGTCTACTTTTTCAGGTAGTATCAGCCTTGCTGTATTAATCATACAGGATTTGACATGGACAATATCGCTTCTGACCAAAGAGATTGCAGTATGATGCTTGAAAATGTTGGGCACATTAAAAACATTAACGTAAAACTTACAACCCAGAGCAGGCACCTACTATCGGAAAGTCGCAATCTGATTGGCTGCACGCACGCCGTATATCTTGAGGATAATGTATATCGACATTGATAAATCAAGGGCGCGGGCAAACAAATCACAAAAAAAATTACCTACCTACTAGGTAATTCCCTTTTTTATTCAAGGACGACGGCTAAGCTTGTTAGAAAGATCTGTAGCTTGATCAATAATGCAAAATTTACTACACATTCTTGCTTGGTGTGTTTTCCATCGGTTTTGATAGCTGCTCCTGGGGTCTTGTTCAGTGGCCAACTAGCTGTATCAACCCCCCCCCCCCCCCCCCCCAAAAAAAAATGGTTCAATATTGAGTACTAACAGCTAATCAGATGCGTAATCTTATTACCCAACAATAACGGCTTTGTACAGACGTCAACTTCCTTCCTGCACGCAAACGGAGTAAGTTACAGTATTGAACTGGACACGCAAGCTATCCTCCAGTGAATAACAGTTACTTTTTACGAGGCATATCACTGCATTTTACTCTTGACCCTTTGACAATTTACCTTTGTAAAGCTGCAAAATAATGTATCGATATGATTCAATTTAGTACCCCAGATGCTTATTTCGTGTTGAGAGTTCGAGGGAGAATGCTTATTCAGGAAAGAGCGCTAATTTATTTAATTTTACCTAAACCTTTTTTTACTTGCCCAGTGTTTAGAAAACTAAAACCTAGACTTTGGTTTCGCATTTTTAATGGGTACAGTTAACTATTAAAAACAAAACATTGCCGCTAAAAGCTAAGCCAAACTCGGTACTCTATATGTGCTAAATAGTATTGGAGGTGGGGCAGATATTGCAAATGGCACTTAACAATGGGGACGTGGGCGTTTATCTGACAAGAGCACTTACTGAGGGAACGAATTCGAATCGTTACCTAATTCATCTGTCTTTGTTGTGTATGATTGCGACCGGAGAAAACCATAAAATGAAGTCGATTCTCTTTGTATAAGTCACCTGATCGCTCAGTTTACCGACTTTTATTGATCGTAAACACTTATCTTTGGAGCAGCTCGTATTAAATTGAGAGTAATTGCTCTCGAGGCACTCAACTCAGATTGCATGCATCTAGATAACCGCAACTGTGTGCGTCTGTATACTCTTGAGATCCACTCCAATCCCAAAGTACAATATATTCCTGTCCCAATTTTCCTTTAAATCTATTGTAACATTTTCAATCGCAGGGGTAAATAGCAATTCTCCTAAGTCATTACTAGGCCTCTCTCCTGACATTTGTTATGAGAACTCGGTGGTTCATCTGAACAGCATCCCTTCCTCCCTCCACTCCCAGCAACGATTGCCTTTGCATTCTTTTTATCGTCTTTCCTGAGATTATGAGCGCTAGCCTAACGCTGCGCAATCTACGTAGGCCTTGAAGTTAATACTGGGGCGTTTAACAACAATTACAGTTTCTTGGTCGCGTGATCACTTCTCTATCCGTGCAGTATAATCGTACTAATTGACTCTATACCAATGCATTTAGCAGTACATCAGCTCCGCCCACCACTTAAGATCCATTTTACTCGCACCCCACATGCAGGCGACTTTTAGCACATAATTACAGCATGTTGAAATCGACTATTAAACCACAAGCGATTGCGGTTGTTTATTGACTTTACTCTTTCGACGCAGATTTTTGTGACACTGACAGCCCTATTACAGAACTACCGACATAACACCAAGTTTCTTTTCTGTCATAATGTTCCAGAAACAGAAGGGCGTTACTTATTAAATCATTCTTATATGAGTATTGAAATAAGGACAAAGCATTCGCCTTTTAAAGAACTTGTTACCTTGGGGCAAGGACTAGGTTAAGCTCCTTTCATGTTGTTTTTGGTTTCTTCCTAGCTCAGGTGCGGTGAAGTGAGAGGGGTTTTCTGTGCTACTTCAGTATAAACGGTTTACGATTAAAAAATAAATTTCATTTAAAAATGCAGACGTTGTTTTCAGCTTTCAAGAACAAATGCCAATGAGGGGTACCTAAATACCTGACATTCCTCGTAAAATAAAAAAAAATCAATCGATGGAAGCCTCGTGGCATTTAAATGATAATTACAAATACCTCAAATACTATGTTGTTCTGATTGCTTTCTTAAGAAACCTCATTGTAAATAACTTTCATTTTTGCATTTAAACACCGAATCGAAGCGGCACAGTAATGGACCAATTGCATGGCGATTTTTTTAAGATGCCATTTTGCCATTTTAAGTTGCTTGTGTTCTGATGTTTATTGCGTTGCTATTTATCTTTAATGTCTGATGAATATATTTACAAAATACGCCTACGTCTTGTCAAGTGTTCAGTCAAAGACGTTTTTCGTTTGCTTTGCTCACGGACCTTTCTCTTGCGTTTGGAGTGTCTTTTTTGCCCGTGCTTGCTCCTCCCGCTGTCTCCGCTCGCAGCAGTCTTGAAAGCATAGCTTTTGCTCCGTTCCTTGAGACTGGCATAACTTTAGCCTCCAGCGGAATCCGTAGGACATACGAAGTGAATTGGCAGCATCCATCCTGTCTGTCTGCCCACTGCTGGACTTGAAAAGCCGATGGCTAGCGGATTTGAAGTATTTCAAACCCTGCGCCAAGGCTTCGATCTTGCACGTATAAACGGAAGCCGTGTACGAAAGACGAACGGCTTTTCTTCCCAGTCTGCAGCATAGAGCTGTGCGTTGACAGCTACCATCTATCAGGAGAGAAGAGGATACAATATAAAGCAAATCTGCTTGCGAACCCTTGCCGCATTATTCGTAAGCGGCTCTAAACGACTTTTTCGGTCGGTAAAAGAACCGTAAAATTACACTCGCGATCTAAGAATGCTAGCCAAAACATGACGCATATCGAACAATACCGCTGGAACTCGATGAATTTGATCAAATTGAGAACGGTACTTTGTGCCACAAATAAAGAAAAACCACCACTGGTGAGAGATTTTAATCTGTACTAGCAAATAAAATCTACACGTTCGTTCCCGCTAGTAATCAAGTCAGCGATTTCTCCGCTTTTCTTCGACTCCTTTGACTGTATGTAAAAGAAATGATGTCAGAACCACTCGCTACAAAACACGCAACATCAAAACGAAAATAGAATATATATATTTAGAGTATTGTGGGCAAATAACAACGCGTCAGTTCTGCATTTGCAGTATTATATTGGAACCGATAAAAAAAACGCTTTTATTAGTGGAATATATAATTCTTGTCTCGGAACTTCATTTCTAAAGGAATTTTCATCAGAATGGTTTGAAGTAATTCCTTCTCAAATGGTCTTACGTGCTAACGTTATACAGTAGTATTGTACTGATAAACCCTGATCGCTTTGTTAGCACTTGGTAACGGCTGTACATGATTTCCCTAATGACAAGATACGTTTGAACACATGCACAAAGACCCCATGCAAGAAACAGATGAAAGTGCACAGTCGTACCTCGGTTCTGCCCTGTCGTCGTTGCAGCAATTGCATTACTGCTGTTTTGCGTTGAAAAGGTCCCATTGCTGGCAGAAACGACCACAAGTAAACTAAGAAGTTCAATGACAAGAAGAGTGGCTCGATCCATTGTTGTCAGGTTTCACATCACTTATTTGACTTAAAATCATTCAACAACTGCAGTATGGCACGCTCGTGCGCTCGTCCTGAATGGGTCAACTGCAAGTGACTTCCCTCTTCTCTGCTGCTTGTCTTTACATTAAACAGAGTTTAACGATATGATAACAGTACTTTAGGTCACGCAGATAGGTGACTCTGACTGAATATCTCTTTGGACAGCAGGGCAATTCGGATTGAGGATACAACTGCGGCCTTTTTGCTTCTCTGCTGTGGTGCGGTTTGATGCTATATTGGCGGACGGTGTTGCGATGTTGGCGAGTGGTTTTTCGAGAGCGATTTGTACCGGGGCCAAGAACCACACGGTTGTCAGCCTCAAGTCAACGTTCAGCCTTGCCAATTCGTATAATCGCGCACTAGCTCATTTCCCGTCAGTTTCCGATGAGTTGAAATGTCTGTGGATTCGTCTGTCTGGTGCCACAGAAGCGCTCTTGCATGACCCGACGTGACTGAATGACGGAAATCCTTGTCTCCTAGCGTTTGACCTCATACGCCTTCAGTTACAACGTAACTGCCACCTTAAACTAGAGATGGCAGAAACAAATAGTCCAAGTGACGCACAGCGAAAAATCCCTTTTATCTACAGAATCAACACGGCCCGGAGCGTTTCCAAACAAACCTTAAATCTGTGGTATCACAGAAACGCGAAGTATTTGATTCTGCCTTTGTTTTCACTCTGAAATAATTCATATTTTAAATAAATCTTTTTAGAGCCAGCGATCTGTGACTGTCCAACTGTCTAGCCTGTTTTTGCAATCACATTCCTGATGCTAAAGACACTGGTTAGAGAGACGTAAGACGAAAGTAATAAATACGTTAAATTTGTTTTTGTATTCGGTAGTAAGCATGTGTGAGATCTTCTATAATTTGACAATCTAAGCACGAGCCAAATAGTGGCATAGAGTTCGAGTACAGGTCACTATATGGCCGCTTGTTTAGTGATTCGCACCATCAATAGAAGCTAATAGAGACAAAAGATTGTATTGTACCGAATGCAATGAAGCGCTCGCTGACAAAGGACTTCATCCGCGTTCTGCCTTATAGCTATCAGCTGCTGTCGCCGCTATATTCAAATCATGATAAAAATAAATGACCTTCTTTTGTCGCTCAGTTCTGCTGCCGGAGTTGGTATATATAATTAACCACCTCCTTGTGCATTTATAATTCGTCGATAGGTGTTAATTCGAAGGTGTTTTGACACGAATTACTTATGTCAGCGGGAACTCATTGATATATACACTAATAGTCTAAAATGTGTTAATAACGCAGCGGGAGTCGTCGCATTGTAAAATTCATATGCATTTTTACTGTAATTATCAAAGAATTTTGCTGTGTAATGGTACAGAAAAGCTAACCTTGGCCCAGTCTCTCCTCGCCATTCAGATTTCTGAATCGGAAGGAACATGATTTTTCCTTTACAAAGTCAGAAGAAGCTGCAGTGTTTGTACATCTTGTTCAGGGCAAGTATCTTTAAGTGCCCCCTATTTATTACTTTGCCATTCAAATATGAAATACTAATTTTTCTTGCCATCACTGATATACAAAGATGGCGGATGAATGTTTCAATGCCATAAATTTCTCAAGAAATGCTACAGTAATTTATTAACTTTAGAAAAGCTAGAAAAAAAGATTATTACGGGAAATTAACGAATATACAAGCTGAATAAAATGACAAAAAAGAAAGATAAATAATGATGATATCAGTAGCTATCGAGGATTACTCTTTAAACGTTTGCATGTGCTAGAAGCAGCTGCAGTACATGTATTGGAATTGTATGTTAGATACAGTTGGGAAGCAAAGTTGCAAATTGCTGTTATAACGGTAGTAAAGTTCGGGGAGAAGAACATTATCTAAAGGACCTTAATGTGTACTAATGTTCGCTGAAGAGATCTGCCATAGTAAGTTCAGTTTTGTAGTCTAATTGGAGAGGAGTTGAAACAAGCCCAGGCTTGCAATAAACGGCGAGACGAAGATACAATTTACAATTTAGTCGTTTATGAGACATTTGTCAGTAGTATTAGTTTGGATGGTGATGTATTTTTGAAAGTTTTATAAGGGAAATAGGACACAGTCGGTTGAGATATTTGTCAGTTTGGACGATAAACAAGAGCCATTTGTCAATTGTTGGCTTTGCATGGTGTTAATTAACTGACAGTTTTGAAGATAAATTATAGAGATACAATTTATGGCTAAAAAATTAAATTGTTGGTCAGTTGTTACTTGTAAGATGGCGAGGTTTGGCTGTAAATTCGGATAATGTGGAAACAGTATTTCAGTCATAATATTAATTCCTTTGTCATGTTTTTCTGAGTTATGGCGAAATAAAGGCAGTTTGTCACTTAGGTAATTTGTTAGTTGTCATAATTTGGACGTTAAGGCGGGGAAGAAGCTAAGCTTGCACCTCATTAATCATCCATATTCCTTATCTCTTGGCATTTTTCTAACAAACAGAACTACTATTTTGAGTTTTTTTTTTATCTCACGATAATTTCGACCATAGCCTGTGTACAGCCGCCACCTCCCCTAAAAAGAAATCGGGAAAGGGACGTCTGTGTTGCGCAATATGACTTTTGCGTTTAATATAATGCTAAACTAACATTAAATCCGAATTTTTGATTCGCTTCTCTCTGTTTTTTTTTTCGAGTCGAAAAATTATAGTCACTCGCTCTGTGTTTATCTAAGAAATTACTTAGAGTAAAATTCCCTCAGAGTGAAAGGGCAAAAAAATTAACCCTTGCCGTGACAATAAATGGAAATACATATAAAAGGCTTATTTTTGCAAAGCGCTATCGCCACAAGGATTCGTCATGCTAAACGAATTATGTAGTTATGTGAACAAGCCCTTTGTATACCTACAAACATTACAATCCGCTACAGAAAAGTGCATTGCGTTGACAAACTTACAAGTCAGTCATCATGATTTTGGGTCAAAAGTAAACAGAGATAACGCCATAATTCAATCAACATGTTACGTGATTTCCGGGGTAATGTGACAGTAAACTGATAAATTGCTTTAAGTTAATTTGTTTAAATGACACGACCGTTGCAACTCGGATAATAAAAAGTATTATTTTAGAGGAATTATTATTTTTTCTCCGCTTTGAACGGTAGTTTTGTTAACACTTCCCATAACTAACGTACCTACTCGCTTTAAAGCCTCCCTCTCTAATAAGGAAACAACGTAACTATACGCCTTTAAGAGTATTCATCCACCGTATTTACTTGTTATTGTTACCATTTTGTAAAAATACGTCACTAAGCAGCACTAAAACATCAAAGAACCCACTGGATTTCTTTATGTATGCTAACTTAAATACGATTTAAAATAAGCACCCTCTCTATTTAGTTTCCCTCCCTCTCAAAAGGTATTGAAAAGAAATAAGCCCCCAGGGGCTTTCTACAGCTTTTACGGTATTCACGGTGGACCTAAGCAAATACAAAATATACAGAGGTATTGCAGCCAAGCTGCTTTGCTAAATTCGTCTATCAAGCCTTCTTAACTAGAGGCGCTAATTTAAGCTTTACTTAATTTAAATTTGTTTTGATAATCGCCATTTTTATAAGAGGATATTAGGATTTCCGGCTAAGAAGCTTTTATTTCCTTGTTAAGAATTCGTTTTGTATCGTAAGCATCTAACCAAAATAAAGCTAAAACGAAGCAAATACAATGTAAACATACGGCATCACGCAATGCAGACATGTTGAATGATTTTTGTCTAGATTCTTTTTTTAAAATATATATTCATAACACCTTCGTCGCCATCACCTTTATCGCCATGCATCCCTGGCAGTCGTTTCCTCGTCTCTCAAACCCCCTTTGTTTCCCGCCAAAGCCCGCTTTTCATAGAAGTCAGCACCAAGGACGCGGAATTTGGCCATGTCTTTTGAGCATGCGCAGAGGGCAATGACGACCAGAAGTCCGTGAATTGCGGACTTCCACACAAGCCTTGGCAAGAGTCCGCGTTCTTGGTGCTGACCAAAAGGAAAGCGGGCTCTGGGGACGAGATTCCTTTCGCGCTGCAAGTAAAGCCCGTAACTCCCCAGTTGCCCTACTTCTCAAATAAAAGCCCCCTGTCTCCCTGTTTCTGTTGTTTCTAAGTTCTCTGACAATTGGGGCCTTTTGTTCCTTGATGATAAAGCTGGCTTGTTGCCTGTGCTCTGCAAATCATTGTTCTCCATTACCCCTGCAATAAAGTTACTCTGTAAAACCCTTTTTCTCTTTCTCTTGCACAGTATTGCAATAATGATCCCCGTTTCCCAATACGTACTCCCTGAGGCCTCAGCTGTAATCTGCCGATACCTCCAGCGATGTGACTTTAACTTCTGCCGTGATTTTCAGGTCAAATATTAGAGAGGTTAAGCATGACGTTTACGGCAAATGGCAAACGGCAAAAATCGAACTTTTGGTGTCTGATTTTAGCCGTTTGCACAATTTAGGGAAATTGTTTGCATTTACTGTGATTAAGGGATTTTTTTCCTATTTTTCGACTGGCTTTATTTAAGTGCTAAAGAAAAAGTGAGCAAAATGAGAATTATTTTTGCCGTTTGCCGTTTGCCGCAAACGTCATGCTCAACCTCTCTATTAACTGGATCTTTACAGCAGACAATGAAAGGGATGATATGAAATGTCAACAGAATCATTCAGCTGCCGAATACTGTTGGCCAGCAGATTTCCGAAGCCGACTGCACAAGAGCCAAAGATGAAGCCTGGTTGTTTTCCCAGTGGCCCTTGCACACCGCAAACACGCGGACAGGTTGGAATTACCATAGGTAATACATTAATCATGTAATAAAAGAAAACAGAAAAAAAAATCAATTTTAATAAACACATGAAAGTGAATGTAAAATATTTTATTCATAGACTCGGAGATCATGAAAATATCACGTTTATTACCTGCCAAATAAGCAACGTGACAGAGTTATTCAACACAGATATGAACAGCGAGCGAAAATTGTGACAACTTTCTGTTATATGATGGAAAACTGATGAAAATATTCTACCTTTTTGGCTTGGAGATAATTGTACTTCTTTAAAAGGGAACAGAAGCCCATTTTTATTTACACGCATGTTGATATAAATAATTTATATTGTACATTAGTGGCAAATAATTTATTTTGCTCTTTCAAATTAAGGCTTGTACCAAAAGCAATTGGTTTCTTACATCCGACCATTGGTTCTTGTCATCTGGATTTTAGTCTCTTTGTGAATTGTAAGTAACTCTGTGTATCGAATTTAGTATGTTGATTGGTCCTTCGAGCTTGAGACCATTGTTGCCGCGTTATTTGATAGCAAAACAGTTCACCTCCTACTGAGTTCTTATTCACTGTATCACAAATCATGCTTCCAGCGTTTGAATGAACCATGGGTTACTGTAGAAGAAAGCTTTGAATGCGGCGGGAAGTATTCCTTTTTTTTCAGTTTTGGCTTCCGTTTATTGTTTCCCTTGTCTTCTAGAAAACTTCATGATCACGACAATGGTCGAGTTCAAGAGTCCAAGTATCGTCAGTGTTACGAATGCCGCCCAGTCGGAGGATATTTGTAAAGGATTTTTCTCGGATATCCACGACTGAATAAAATTAGACTTTGCGGTAAGTACACTTTGCGATAATTACTCTCCGACTGGTAATTTAGTTACTTTGACTCGATCACCACTTAAAACTTCACACAGACCGAAGGAAATTTTTGTATCAATTCATCGACATTTGTCGCGATTTCGTGAGCCAGTACCATCAAATTAAAAGCACTTTCCTCGAATAATTTTGGGCTTAAAAAATTGTGAACACTCTCACGACATGTCAATCGTAGCTATCTATATCGCACGATGTTTATTTTTTTTTTTCGACAAAACACAAAACATTCTATTTTTTTGTCGTTTGTTCGAAGCACGCGAGCCTGTTGTAGAAACGTTATCAGCTTTCGCGGACTTGTTTATTTCTTCTTTATACTTTCATCAATATTTTTACTGTCAGTGTGGAACACCTGTCATCAAAGGTAAGACCGCTGGCCGTTCCCAGCGAGTTACCAATTAACAGTAACAGAAATGAAAGAAGACCTCTTGTTGCGAACTTGGGCTATTAAATTTCAGTTCGTACAAAGCTGTATTACTTTGAAAAGCCATTTACAGGACTGAAGCCTTCTTCAAAATAAATTGAGACAAACCTGTCGCAAATGATCGGAAATGTTTCTATTTAAATCTTATCATTTATTCCACACGTTTATCCAAAAAAATGTATTATGATAAATAAAGAAAGTCGGTAAATTTTAAGTTCAGTAGTGAAAAGGTGAATTCACGTTCAAAACATAAAAACATACATTTTATTTTTGGACAGGAGTAATCAACTTCTTATGATGCATTGTAAATGTTTTCAACAGAATTTTTCTAGCAAGTGTTTAAACAGGTTAAAGTTCAGTTTAGTGCCTTATCTGCCCCATGCAAAAAGGATCTTTGTTCTTGTCTGGTTTGCTTGTTATCTCGGGTATACTCGTCTGGCTCGGTTACATTAAATTTCAGATCAAAGATTTCAACTGTCAATTTGTTATAGAGTACGATGTTTACACCTCGATAAATGTTACATGCAGCACATGGCGAACGCTAACCAAGTTTTCGAATAACGTCCGAAGTGCTTATTTCAAATTTCATGTTTTCCCCTGTCAACCTCTGTTATTATACCAACATTAATGATATCTTATATAATCTTAATTTTCTCGAAAAGAAAAAAGGTATTTTAGTACAACTTTTTACAGTCGAACCAACTGAAGCGTACCCCCCTAGAGTACACTAATGAATTGATGATTTGAAAATTGAACCATTAGTCCTTTCAAGAATGCATTCATTTGAAAGGCATGTATCAGTACATTAATGTTCGCATTTAAGTCGATTTCTGATTAGGTTCGACCAACAAGACTTTCAAAAATCCATCTTTCGACATGCTAAACAAACAAGACGGATCGAAATTCACCAATCATAAGCCACCAGCATGACCTTCTGAACTTGTGGCACATTTCCAAAGAAAGGAACATGAAACAAACACGGGTATGCATATAGGTTGTGAATAGCTCATTTTAATCCGTCTTGTTTTTTTTTTATCACACCAAAACAATGGAGAGCGGTTATTGAGGTATCTTCTTTGCAAAGCGATGACAGCGATAAAGTCTCATCGGTCGAACACAATCAGAAGTCGATTCTTCTTCATCGGAATATTAATCAGAACCTTTTCAAAATGAAGGCATTATTGAATCGACTAACAGGTTCCGTTTTCAAGTAATCAATTCATTACTGTACTCTAGAGGGGTACGCTTCACTTGGCACGACCGTAATACGTCAGAGGGGTTGGTTTTTATGTCAAATTCAGTTTAATAAATTTAAGGGTGCTACACTCGAGGAAGTGAAATACAGTATGAGCTAGTATGAAAAAAATAATAATAAAACATGTATGGAGGTGACTTGAACGAGAGCTAACAGTAACTTCTATCAATGCGTGTGAAATCCCGGGGGGTGGGCACTTCCCATAGCGTACCTTACGGGGAGACTCCACCAACAAGGGGTATACCTTTTTGCGGTCTTGAGATATGTAATAGGAGTATGGGGAAACTGTTATTAAGGTTTTTAAAACAAAGGGCCTTTCAAAAAATCTTGAACAGAAGAACCTAACGGTTGATTCATCTAAGTATTTTAAGGGATTAGAAAACAAGTCGAGAAAGAGGGATGCGGCAAGATGATATAAGAAATGGATATCATTTTCCATGGAAAGGGTATGAAAGGCTTTTCTTTTCTGTCAAAAATGGTATATAAAAGGGTAAGGGTTTGAGCCTCGCGGCGGATCCTCCCCTTATAAAATTTTGTTTAGTAACCCCCCTCCCTCGTACCTCTCCCTAACTTCCTATATTTCAATTCGGCCGGTGACGATTCTCGGGATACACGAGACTTTTGTATGCTGTGGTTCAATTTTATCCTTGGTTCAAACTATATTTTCCTTTGTTTTAAACTCATTATCACACATTACCATACCCAAAAACAAAGGAAAATATAATTTGAACCAAGGATAAAATTGAGCCACCACATGTACATTATATGCTTTTAGTTCGTTACTAAAATGCTTTTTCTGAATGCGCTACTTGGGCTTCTCAAAAATGTCACTAAGATTCTCGTAACAAAGCTCGTTCACGTTTCTTGTGTTTCAGTAACCTCTCTCCTATCCTCCGCGGAGGCGTCTGTTGTTTTTTCGTACGGCGTGTGAAATGGGGAGAGGTAAAAAGTAGGCGCGAGGAGCCTGGGGAGAACGGAAACGAATTTGCGGGGAGGTAATTTTTAGTGTTTTCACCTCCCTCCCCTCCCCCACCTCTTCACAAAAGGAGGCTCTGCGGAGGAGAGAGTTTCAGTAACGGAGCCTTCCAACGATCTTTTGCAGGTCATTAAGTAATGCGAGAAAACTAAACTGAGTTTTAATTTTAATGAATCTTACTTTTCTAGGCATGACAAAACTGAAATGTTAGAAAAAGCTAACATAATGTAGAAAAGATAATTCATCTGCGCGGAACATGCTTTTCTTCTGACTGGAAAAGTTTTACAATAGATTCATTCTCCCATTTTTCCACTTATGCTCTCTTTGTTCTTCGCTTCACGCTCGACGGACTAAGGAAAAAATATGGACTTTTAATTTTATAAAAGTTTGTGAAAAAGGTGTGCCTATGTTATCGAAACATCTTCATCGTCACGAGACATTATCAAGTTCAGTTTTTCCTGGCTGTTGTTCAACGACAAGAGTCATCTGTGCTTATATATCTTCTGCGCAAAGAACTTCATGCGTCTGTTTGTTACGTTTCCATTCGATAATGGGCCACAAACTGGAATATTTCTAGTATCTTATTGTTAGGTCCTATCAATAAATCGGTAACTGAACTCGGCTACAATTCAATCATCCTTATCCAACATGTGTTTCCTCTGAACTTGCCAAAAACGAAACCACGGGTTTTCCGTTTTGGAAAAATATTTTCCAGTGGCAAGGAAATCATAGACTTCATAAGGGGTCACAAGGGCATAAGCGACCATTTCTGGAAATTACTGATAATATATTACAACGATCGGCAGGTTTGTGTTTCGTTGACGAGGTTATGTACTCCCGGTGTACTGAAACAATATACAAACTGATAGGCATTTGTTTTCACTGTCTGTCTGCCTGTCAGTCATTTTATCACTTTCCTGTGAACATAGTTAATTGTGGTTTTAAAAAACTTTAAATGTTCCAAGCATGATGAGCCACATTTATATTGAAAACTTTCTTAGTATTAAATGGCTCAGAAGTGAGCAGAACAGAAAAAGTGGAAACTCGACTCTTTCTGGCACGACAAGTAGTATATGGATGCGTATTGATTTGTTTAGTACATAAACAAACTTCTAATTTTACCTCGCTCACCGCGTGACGTGATTGGTCGATTCAACATTTTTGGCATGTTTTGTTGAAGGGTTTTCGAGTAGTATTCTCGACCTCGAGGGCTCAGAACTCTGAGAGATTGACATGTGATACAGGTACCATAAAAATACGTGAACTGAACTCCACAGAGTCTGCGTGCGAAACTTGTGCACTGCCACATGTTTCCGAACCGGCGCAGAGTTGTCGTTGCAAGGTAAGAATTGATATAATGTCGTTTAAAATCTGCTTTTGCGAACAGCTCAGAGCGAACAGCGGAATAACATTATGTATCATGTCTTCGGACCAGTATGCAGAAACCAAATTGTGTTCGACTGTCACGCGAAAATTTGTACACACATGTTGGCTTATTAGGCCTGTTTCGATGTACATTTATACGCAGGAATAGCTTACTTCCTTTGATGTTTGGACCTGCGTCGAAAGCAACGAAAAATTCAGTGTAAGTTGATTTCTATTTCATTTAGGAATGGGACAGTTCCATTAGATCTGCTCCGTCACACAAACTCTGGTCGGAAGATTTTACTTTCTGAGCTTTTCAGTGAGATGCCATTTTCAGTGTAAACAAGCATACAAAACAACCATTCTAAGGATAACAAACTTGAAGCTTGGTCAAAATTCGGAATCAAAAATTACTATAAGAAAAGCAGTGTTTGTAAATGTCGACGGTCAAGTGTGCTGAAAGGGAGAAAGACAAACCATAGCGTGATGCCCTTGAAAAAAGATAGACGAGAGAATTTATACACTGATGGTCTTTACTGCGCTTTTACTCACTCCTGAAGGATCACAAATTGGCTTTTATGACTTCTTATTATGATGATTTTTAAGAGCGATTTTCATTAATATATTTTCATTAAGGACATTAAGCGCATTGGCTTTAAGCGTAAGAGCCCAATCTTCTTAGTGGAATTGTGCGGATTTTAATAAGAGATGAACGATTCCATCAGTTGATCGGGTATATATGTCATTGTGCACAGTGATAGCTGGAGTTAACAAACAATCATGCCATGGGTGACAAAACTGAACTACCAAACTTCTTCTTTCGCCACCAGTACAGTAATCAAAGCTTAGTCAGTCTAAGAAATTTTACAAAACAAGCAAAAGGTAGCGAGAAATTAAGCCGGCTTGGCTGACCTCGACGTCTACAAAACAACTCACTAGAAATCAAGTTATACCTGTTCCTTCAAGTTTATTCCTCCAGAATTGTAAAATGTTTACTGTAGACTTTGGTTTTAGATGTATTTAGCTAACAGTTGATTTACCGAAGTAATATTTGATTTAGTGTTGTTTCGTACTCTGCCAGACTGTGAAAGTCGACACCTATTTGTCAATCACAACTCAATGTCACACAAACTGTCCATCCATTCCGGAGAAATTTAAAATCTTGTGAGAAATTCTAGATCATTCCCATTGAATGTACTGTGTTGCGGAAAATAACACAACAACAAAACTTGTTTCTCGCAAATATCGTGAGAACCGAAGTCCCGGAACGCGAACGAAGTCAGTACACATTTTTTCGCTCAGTTCTCCCGTTATTTAAAGCTGACTAAAAACGAAACGAGAGTTTCCTGGTACCTCCCCGCTTAGCAAGCGGTTATTTTAACATCACAACACTAATGAAAAAAAAAAAAAACGGGGAAAACTCTAATACAATGCAGACTCACTTTCCACTAAAAATTAATAAAAAACAATTTCTCTGCGACTGCGTGATGGAAAATTCACACACAATGATTTTTATCGCAGGTGCATAAAAATAATCGTAAAATTGCATGAATGAGAAATATTTCCCGACCAAAACCAGTTCGATTTCGCTCATGAAAAAGTCTTTTGTTATAAAAACGCGGAAAATTTCGATAAAATCAATCAACAGGATAAAGCTCTACATGTGATGAGCTGCTAATATAGTCAAACATACAGGGTCGTGATATGATTCGCATCGAAAGGAATTGTTCCGGATCAAATTCTCCTAAAAGAATTTTTGACCAAATTCTCCCAGCTTGTGCTGTAAGAACTGTATCCAAACCAGTATGGAGAATTTGTTTGTTGAATAGCCTGTGGTTTATTTCTTGTTTTTAAGTTGTCTTGTTTCGCATCAGTTAAGTACTAGAAACATTTCTTTGTCTGTAGATAGTCATCTATCTGATGCCACAAAAAGCCAAATTTCTGAATTCGAAACCCGAAAATAGAGAGCGGATTGTGACACATTTAACCTTGCAATTCCGTGATAGATGCGCTCAAAGTTCCGCTCAAAGAACTATGTTTGCTAAACCAAACATCAGAGTCAAGATAAACACAAAGGGTCAACGTACTGTGACCCTGTGATACCGAAGTTTCATCTGTTCTATACAAAGTCTTACTACTAAGGATACAGAAATAATTTTTGGCGGGAAAAGATTATCGAAGCAGGTGCATATAATATGTCAAGACAGTTTGCGTAATGTCTCTTAGAGGAGAGCGCATTTTAGAAACAGTCTTCGTTACCTCAGATAGAGTCACCATGCTCGTGCTGTGCGATAAAAAAAGATGTCACACATTTCTTCTGTATTTATTTGTTGAGTGATAACCCTACAGCACTCAACCGTAATTTGGATCAAATCGCACACTGTTGTCAGGCTTTTTATATAATCTTCAACATTCAGTTATGTTTTCTATGTCATCGGAAAGGGTGCTTTTTGAAAGAAAAAAGGATTTGTACTATTTTACTATACAACTATACGTTTAATTAACGTGTTTCAAGCTGTTGAATTGTGGTCAGAAAAGGCCAAATAAACGGGCGAATGAAAAAAATAAACAAACAAAGATTCCAACTCTTTTGTCATTTTGTTTTTTTCTGTTCGTAATCCGTCCCGTTTCTCTCATTATCTGCAGTCTAAAAACTAGCAGAAGGCCGACATTTGATTCTCTCCTTTATCACATAAAAAAGGCACCGAGGATAGCTTTAGGCAGATACAGTGTTTCTAGAAACAACCATAAAACATTAGCCACGCCTTGATCAGTGTATTATAGAGCGATTAATATCCGATCTGACAGTCTGTATTGTCTTCACGAGCTCAAGTTGTTTCTCGTTCAAAATGGGATCAAAACCTTGAGATATTTTATTTCTTTTTACCTGTGGGGTGTGATGCTTGTTATCAGCACGCAAGATCAACCAGAATAACTTTAATTATGGCCCAAGTTATACAGCTGGGAAACATTTTTATGCCACAATTATTCGTATCACCTCTCTTGAAAGATTATACCAAACAAAAGCTTCTCTTTTGTGCGTTGTACGTCTCTGTTAGTTCCTATAGTGAACAGAACAAAGAAACAGCGGCAACTCGTGTCAACTCTTAAAACCATTGCTTTGTGCGGCGAGTAAATATTTGGAGGTATTCTGTTCCATGACACACTGTTCCCAAGCCTGTCTCTCAGACAGACCTCACTAAGATGAGAACCACAATGAAGTTTTATGCAAATTAAAGGGAGTAAGGTCATCCAAGAAAACGCTCACTTTCAAGTCATTTTTAGGCTAAACGACTTCGCATATGCAATTCCACTTCTCAGCATTGAATCTACCCTACTCAATTTACGTAAATATTTTTGTTTTGATATATTCCTATGCGTTTGTGGTCACACAGAGTCTCAACAGTTTTTTTTGTGTCGTGACACAGTAAGATAGCAATAATTTCAGCGGGCGCCGGCATACAACTTCATGCGCTGAGCGATGGTGTGCCGTCTGCTCTCTTAATGTCAAAATATTTTCCACCTTGCTTGAAACCCGCGCCAGTAAGCTCAAGAAAAAATAAAACTTTATAATAAGAGGCCAATTTTCGCGTTTAATTTTTAAAAATGAACGAGCAGCTGCCCACAGGTCTTGTTTGAAAGCAAGATGTACTTATGATAATTGCCTTTATTATGTTTGTTTGGGGTTAAATGCAAATGCACTCCATCCAAGTGCTCTTGATTGTCCGCCACCGAGCTGACAACTCACTTGGGTGTTAAGAAATCTGCGATTCACAGAGAACAAAATCGTTCTCTTGGGATGTTATGGTGTGAATAGATTTAACGCTACATACATATTATGACATGACTTAAAACAACCATCCGTTTATCCTTCAATCCAGATCTAATTTACAATTCAAGGTACGTAGATTTATTCAAGTACAAATAATGTTAACGACTTTTAAACGATAATAACCGGGAAACCTTTCTTCATTATTTTCGTCATTTGCGCAATCATCGAAATTGTTTAGTGATTATATATTGAGTAAATTATGAGAGATCTTCACTGTCATTTAAACGTTTTGTGTATCACGTTTGTCTTTCTCAGGATCGACCCGAGAAGTACATGATTCTCGTATTGACTTAATCTCTTCTCGACAAGAACAGACCCATCTGGCCTTTACAGTGGACAAGACAACATGAACAAGTACTTTACAAGTGTATTTTTCATTGCGCTTTGGCTGTACTACACTGATATCGTTTCCGCCGGTGAATCCCTAAAAAAATCTGGGGACGCAATAATCGGCGGTCTCGTGTCTGTACACCAAAAAGGAAGCGGGGAGTTATGTGTTACACCGGATTTAAATGGCATATTGACTGTCGAAGCCATTTTGTTTGCACTGAAAGCAATCAACGGCCAAAAGTACCTGACCCTTGGATCACAGCTTGGATGCGACATAAGGGACACTTGTCCGAAACCTAGTTCGGCAGCCCTTGATCTGGTAGTGAATGCTAACCGACCAAAAGACCAATTTCTGGCTGCAGCTGTAGGAAATCTGCCGCAGCAGCTTCCCGAGTATCATCGTGCCTTGCTTATGCTGTTCAGCAGTCAAACTCCTCACATGAGCTGCATCTCTTCTACTTACCAAGTCAAGTATAAGCCGGATCTGATCTCTCGTACTGAGTTTATTTTTCATACTCTTGCAAGGGACAAAAGCAACATAAGAGCGATTGTTCACCTCGCAGCGCGATTTAACTGGACTTACGTTGGAGTCGTGCACGACGACAGCTCCGAGGGAAAGTACGCAGCGGACCTCTTCCAGCAAGAAGCCGCGGAAAAATTTATCTGCGTCGGTCGGAAATACTCGTTGGCATCAAACGCGAGCGGCGCGCAAATACAGAAATTTATTAGCGCGTTGAAGGCGGAGAAGAATTTTTCAGTGGTTGTAATGTTGACATCGAAGCGCATATTCAAGGGCATTATCGACGAAGCATTCAAGCAGAAAATAAATGATGTTACCTGGATTGCAAGTGACTCATCCTGGGACAACGAGGCAAGATTTTCAGCTGAAAACACTGCAGCTCAAGGGATGTTCAAGGTGGGAACGTCTGCGTCCATCGTCGAATTTAAAGCACATTTGCAAGAACTTCTCACGTCTCCTGATCGTAACAAATGGATTGCGGACATGGTAGCTGCGGAACCGGTTTCTGCCGCGCCAGATACTAAATCCACTGTCAAGAGTACAACAAACGCACCTACACAAGCACCAGTTGTTCCTACTCCCCAACAGAACAGCTCTTTCAATTCCACTGGAAATACCACTGTTGTGCCTCCTGCATCAACAGCTGCACCATCTCCCTCAACAGCACCCCCTACTACCCCACCTGTCGTACCCTCTACAGCCCTGTGCAACGATCCGCCGTGCGGCGTTAACAAGACTTTGCTGGAGCAAATCGTGAGTACGTTTAAGTCTATGGCAGACAGTGCCACGTGCACAATCGATTCGATTTTTGCAGTGGCCCACGCTCTCTCCGCCAGAGAAAAGTGCGAGACAAACTGTCCGGAAGATCATGATTTTTTCAAGTTTATTCAGAACGTGAATTTTACAAGCCTCAGCGGGCACCGAATAAATTTCGATAGTCAAAGAAACCTCAAAGAAGTAGAGTACAAAATATGGACGCTCGAGAAAACTGGAAGTGGATCAGCAGTTTCTGCTGAAGAGCAAAAGAATCTCCGGCTCTCAGCTATCGGAAGCTGGAAGCAATCAGGCAAAGAGACCCCAGAGCTGACGCTGCGACCATCAACAGAAATTAAGTGGAACACAAAGGAGGATGAGATTCCGAAATCTACTTGCCATGATCCATGCAAGCCTGGCACATACAAGGCCTTGAAGAAAACCCGGGCTGTGGCGGAATGTTGCTGGCACTGTTTGCAGTGCGCGGAAAATTCCGTCAGCGAAATGGAAGACTCGTTAGCGTGCAAGCCATGCCCAGCGGGTTCCACAGCTAGTACTGCGCAAGATGAGTGCATCACCCAGTTTGAAGACTATGTGTATTGGAGTGATGCTGGCAGCCTTATCATGCTGTTCGTGATGGTAGCTGGCGTGTGCTTCAGTATCTACGTCGCCGTAGTGCTCTTCAAGAACAGAGAGACACCTGTAATGCGTAGAGCCAAGAATGCCGTCCTAGTACTCCTGCCTTTTATTGTTATTCTCTTCTTGATTCCAATACCTCTGCTTTGCAAGCCTAATGAATCGTCCTGCGAAGGGTATCGAGCTTTCTTCATTCTAACTCTCGGTATCCCCCTAGCAGCATTGATGGCTAAAAGTGTATTCGTCGATAATCGATACTACGACTCCGATGGTCAAATCAAAGAGAGCTGGGGCAAGTGCGTTTGCACGCCGCGCGTTGCGGTTGCCATAGGAATTTTTATCGTTCACGTGATTGTAACAATTGTCATAGCAACCATGCTACCTAACGAGATTTTGCGCTATCCAACGGACGACCCATTCACCGTTTACATCGAGTGTTCCGTCCACACAGGATTCGGTTTCTTGGTCGTGATATTTTACATCATGTTCATGGCAACCGTGTATTCCATCATGTCCATGAGCGAAGAAATCACCCCGGAGAACGACATGGAAGTACGGTGGACTTCGCTTTGTATGTTCAACTGGTATGTGATTTGTTTCTTGTATGTCGCAGTAGAGTACGGAGCGGTCGGCAAGGGGAAGATCTTCGGCTTGGCCTTTGTGGATTTCCTGTTTGCTGTCAACATCCTGGCCTGTATCTACCTGCCCAAGTGGTATGTCATCGTCTTTCAGCCGGAGAAGAACCAAGCCGACGTCTCGCCATGGAGCATGTACATGAAGACGCAGGAGAAAGTGTCCGTGCGCCTGTCCGAAGGGGAAGAGGAATCGCCTGTCTTACCAAAACGAGGCGCGCTAGCCAGCACGGCCAGGGAGTCCGGTAAAGGCTCGCAGCTGGGCGACTCGGACATTGACGGCAAAAGTGAGTCAACAGGTCTTATCAATGATACGGATGTGTGAAGACTTGGCACCATGCTCAGCTGGGATTTCAATCTTCGCCGCGTAGCGGTAAGAATTTAAATTGTTATCAGCAAAAATACAATTTTTTTAACGGATGTCGATCGCGACGCTTCAAGTATCCGCCAGGAAATGTGCATCTTTCGACGATGCATATGATTTATAGCCGGAATGTAACCGTTACTTTTTATAGTTTAGCCTGTTCCAGACATTCGGTTAGTCAGGGAGCAGCACGAAAAACGCCGAGCGAAAAAATAAGGGGAGGGGTGTGGGGAGAAGGTGAGAGAGCTTGCCTTAGTCCCCGCGCCAGTTTTTTCCACTTGCCGTTCGTTGCACTTATCCTGTTTTCGCGCTGCTCCTGAACTAACCGAACGCCTGGAATAGGGTAGTTTTAGTTTAATAATAGTCATAAATGTAGTTCGATTCTCCGCGCAGCAAATCTGCAAGAAGTGGTGTTTGAAGAAGCAATGTCACGGTTAGCGCATCTTGAAAAATTCAACCTCAATATTTCAAGTTCGTCGCTCACTCGTAATACTTGTCAATCCTCCGTAATCGTAATCATTCTTGTGTCTATTTGGTTAAGTATTAGCTCCTTGGTCTTTTTTTCTACCTGGTAAACTATTATTAAGAAGTCATCCTTCGATTAAAAGGTCATTGTATACAGATATACGTTACAAAGTAAAACTTAGAAGTCTACGAAAGATCGGAACTTAGCTCTAAAGCTTAGGAAAACTTTGAAACCAAGAATAAACCGATAGAAGCGCCTTTTTCAGTCGAATATTCGGTGTCAAAGTAACCGGAGTGCTCGCACTGCCTTCTAACAGCCCATTTTACAGCTTTTTTGCTTAGTGATCGGGACTTTGAGCGATAGCGAGGCTAGAGTTGATGCTGTGATGGAAACCTTGCTTTTTTTCAAATGCAAATTGTCTTGTTGTCATCATAAGGTCAGCCCAAACCTCGCTGTCATACAGAGGCTTGGTTACATTTTACAGAATTGTAAAATGGTCTACTGGATTATATGTTCGAAACTGCTCGTATTTTTTACGAGGATTTCAAATGCATGACGTCTGATTCCCAGAACGACAGGTAACTGGGGGTGCATACTCTGTTCACAAATTGAACTTCATTTGCGCGGTATTTTGACGTCACTTCTTTTGGATTTGCTGCGTTGAAGAGTATAATAGTACTTTAGTTTCTTTTTTATCTGAAACAAAATTGTTTTGGATATTTATATTCATATAAACTTCGGTGACCGACGCTTTTTATAGTTACCGGAATATTGGGGAGAATTATAGCGGCCCTTGAGGCTAGAGTTTTATATATAACAATGTTTTCTTTGGTGGACGATTCGTCTTGGAGAATATTTATGATGAATTGACTCTAAGGTGTATAAATTTAGCACTTCGCGAGAAATATTCAACAAAGAAGAAGTTAAGATAGTAACTACTATGCCTAATCAGAGATGCTTAACCGCATGCATCCATCTTGGATTGCATTAAATATGGTGCATTAGATTCACGAGTAAGTTCAGGTTTATCTTGCTTCAAAATCTTGATGATTTCAAATTCTTTTTACCAAAGTTTTTCGTTTTATAAATAGCGTGCTCATGAATTTGATGGACCAACACCCAGAATCGTGGATGCATACTTTTGGTTATGGGCTTCTGTTGTGACTTAGACTTAGACTACTAATGTGTTAAATGTTTTAGGTTTTATTCGTGAGTCGAACACGCAGTCAAAAAACGTGGTTTCACAGAGATCAGAACTGCAACGTGGTTCAGCTAGCTGAAGTGAAACGAGAATTCTTCCAAATGGTTAAACTGAAATTCTAGCCGGGAAAGTATTTAATCCTTAGGATAAATCTTTTTATTTTTATAATTCCCGCGTTCCGAATTTAGTTTATAGTTTCTTTCATTTACTTTTCAGAAGTGGGTTGCATCCTTTTTCCATGCATTTTCACTCTTTTTTCCAGCTCTCCTCTTAACAGGCAAACTTGGGGCTGAGTGTATTAAACTTCACTTCTTACAGTTACTTCACACTTACAATTTATTTAACAAAGCTTTTATTATGTAATAGCAGTTTTTTTCAACTAATCCTATAGAGCTTTTGCTAATCTTCCTTCAAAAACGTCACTGCTAATCTTCCTGTAATCTAATCTTTTACGGTAACTTTTGCCAATCTTCCTCTAATACTTTGCTAATCTTCCTGTAACGCTTTCATAATCAGTCCATCACTGTGAACTTTCCTCTCTGTAACTTCCTTTGACGCTTTTGCTTATCCCCCTGTAAAGCTTTGGCTAATCATCCTGTGACGCTTTCATAATCAGTCCATCACTGTGAACTTTCCTCTCTGTAACTTCCTTTGACGCTTTTGCTTATCTCCCTGTGACGCTCTTGTTAATCTTCCTGTAACACTTTCGTTAATCTTTCTGTGACGCTTTTAATAATCTTCATGTAACGCTATTACTAATCTTCATGTAACGCTATTACTAATCTTCGTGTAACGCTGTCACTAATCTTCGTGTCACTAATACATACATACATACATACTTTATTGTAAAGCTCCCCCTTGGGGGCTCTTCTCTTAATCTTCCTGTACTATAACTTATATTCCCGTAACGCTGTTACTAGCCTTACTTTAAGGCTTTTACTAATCTTCCTGTAACGCTGTTACTAGTCTTCCTGTAACGCTATTTGTTAATCTTCCTGAACTGTTACTTACCCGGGGCTACCTATCTTCCTGTAACGCTTTTGTTAATCTTCCTGTACTGTTACTTATCTTCCTGTAATGCTGTTACTAGTCTTACTGTAAGGCTTTTACTAATCTCCCTTTTCGCTCTGTTACTAATCTTCATGTAATGCTTTTGTTTTTATAATCTTCCTGTACTGTTACTAATCCTCTTGCAATGCTGTTACTATAAATATTACTAATCTTCCTGTAATGCTGTTACTAATCTTTCTGAAATGCTTGTTCTAATCTATATGTAAACCCCGACTCCCTGTACCTCTATTTTAAAGCTTGTTTAAATCTTCCAGTTACTAATAACTCTCGTGCCCAGGATCTTGGCCAGCGGTTGGGAAACGGCCAACCCGGGAAAGATCCGATTTGAAGTCCGAAAATATCGGGCTTCCGGGCAAATTACCTGAATCTTCCAGTTAGGATTTTCCTAAGCTTAGACGCGTCCTACCCTCAAAAATGACAAAACAGAAACACGGACACAAAAAAAAGAAAGAAAAGGAAGGGTAAAAGAAGGCGGGCGTACACAGCTTACCACTGACTAGTATGCAAGTAATCGCTTTGGTAATCTTTCCTAACCAAACTTGTATCACTTCACACGTTCAGTAACCTACTAATGCCGCGGTGTCTAATTCGCTCTATCTCTCCTTTCTGACTGAGGCTCAGGATGGGTTTACTGACAAACTGAACGGGTACTCGAGCGCTCCGGCTTAGCTTACAACAAATTTTTAACTCAATCAGCTCCCGTGCAGATAGCTTGCGAACTATAGTTCTTGACAATCATGGATCGCCATCCGTATGATAAAAATCCAATCAGTGGCCTGGAAAATGGTCTTATTTAAATCGCTTTCTTGCAACAGACAAAGTTATATGAGGGAAATAAGATGCCACCAGTCCAGTTATCTGTCACGTGGAGCTACGTACAAGCGTTGCGTGACAGATAATGGCCCAGAACTCCATGGAATCCATGGGAAAAGGATGCGACTCACTTTTGCTTATGTGGCAGTTTTATGACCTTGCCATTCAGTTCTGAAAGTGACCAAAAACTAAATTCTCCTTACAATATCTATACTAGGTATAGTTAACACTACAGCTGCCCCCGCTGTTAACCTTTTTTTCTCAGCGCATCCTTTACTACAGTCAATTATTTCACTTGATATTTTGGCTATTCTATTTTCTTAATTGATTGAAAATCAGTTTTCTGTTTTGAACAGTCTTGCGATAATTCAGAAGAAAACACTAATTTTTCTCGTGTTCTGCTCACAAAGTATCACTTGTTTCTGGCCTTCTCTTTTTCAAGATCATGGGACGAGGACGTGCCATTTAAGACAGTCTTTTAGTATGAATTGTTGAAGCCAAGTAGATAAGTAAATCAAAGCCAAACTATGCAAAAAATTTTGAAGGATTAATAACCCGTAGATTTAATTACACGAACGCGTCCCCAACTTCCTGAGATCATTTTGCTTTTTTTGATGTAATGAGTGATCTCAGCGAGGATAAACTTCGGTAATATTCAAATTCAAACGTTTTAAAACTGCCAATTGAGACCAGCTGTTTTCTAGATTTTTTTTGTTTAATGTTATGATGTTCCGCCTAAAAGCCAAAAGCACTGGATCGACAGCTGGCTAGTTAAATATGTATGTCTCAAGTGGAAACTTTCTCACTTCTCTGCGAGTTTCAATGCTCGCGTTATCTTTTAAAAATTTCCTTCCTTAACTCTTTTTGAACTTATCGCAGCTGCTAACTTTATATCTTGGTTGTGGCCTGAGTCTTTCAAACCTCTCGTGTAAAGTGTGATTTGTGTCTGACAAATCTCGACTTCGAATTGAGTCTGTTAATCCAGTGAGCGAACGAGAGCTGCTCGCAACACGCTAACAAGAGAAATTTCTAGACCAGTACTTGTTTTTGATCATATCAGTTGCGTAAGTTTTGGCTTCTAGACCTTGTGAAATCAATAAAGCTCGAAGGAAACTGCAGCGACCCAATTGCAATCAACATTTGCAAGCGTGGTTTGTTGACTTGTTGTCATTTGTGCACGTGCTCACGCTTTGGTTTGTCATTATCACCCAATCATCGTTTATCTTGCGTCATCATTGACCAATCACCGTACAGGAAATTTTATCACACCTACCGATACTACTTGCGGGCATTTTATCACACCTACCGATACTACTTGCGGTCGCACTTTGGCCAAGTCGAGATTTTGTCTGGTATACTATATATATATACTCTATATACGCGCGGACTACAATGATGCCTCCTCGGGTTTTGGCCTCTGGGCCAAAACCCTGCGGGGGCAATAAGGTCATAGAAACATACTATGAGAGTAACGAAACTGATCACTGATGATATGCCGTCAAATTCTCCAAACTAATACTAGACGAAAAAATGGAGACTGAGGAGGAGAATGTGTATGTTGACACGCTTGAAGGGTGCTTAGGGTACATTAAGAAAAGTATTGTTGGGCACGATCTCTTATCTTTGTACCTCTGTAATAAAGTTATTTGAAGTAAGATGAAACTCTCAAGCTACAGAATACTGGAAGATTATGTACAATTTATTGTCAGTTATTATATCAAACCTTTTGACTGCACAACGAAGACGCGACTCATTGAGTGGGTTGCGCTGAAGGCTTGGATCAGGAACACTGAGAGGAGAGAATTCTTTTTCTATGGTATCTCTCTAGTCTCCTTCACAGCCGTTTTGAGCTCGTCACGCAACGCTTCTCCCCACAGCGTTGCGTGACGACCAAGCGTTGTGTGACGACCCAATGAACGGCTACGAAGGAGACTAGTTAAGATCAGTATCTCTCAAGAATTATGCCAAATTGTTTGATGTCGTTGATTTAGTAGAAAATTAAACAGAAGGATGTAACGCTCAAGAGAACCTAAAGAGAACCTATGTCCACCGACTACTGACAATGTCAGCGTGTTTGTCGAATGTATGAATGGATGTTGCAGAACTAAAACCAAGAGATTAATAAACCAATCACAGCCGTCATAAACCGATTAGATAAACACAAAGAAATAAATGTAAACTACAAAAGCACGTGGCTCGCAAAAAGCGCGGGAAAAGTCATGTGACCCATCACCTAATCGGACGTTAAACACCCCCCCCCCCCCCCCCCCCCCACCTCCGAGATCTTCACTTTTTGATTGGTTTTGATTGGAGTACTTTGTGTTTTATCGCGGTAACACGGTAACATGACATGACAAGTACCTCTTTTGGGTGCCAGTGTATGAAAAGGTTCCGTGATATTTCTTTAGTAGTGATTTTTATGATCATATCCACTTGGACCTAAGGGATGGACATCAAAGATATTTTATAAAAAAGTACAAGTGATAAAGTACACTCGCTACTTGGAAGAATCCTTGCATTTTGCGTTTTCTTGTGGTAGATTTATATTTATCCGCAGTTATGATGTTGTGTGTATCGGATGCTAGAATAAACGCACAAGCAAACCGAAAACTATGTTCCTGATTGGTTAATTAAGTTCTCTTGGGCGATAATCGCTTGTAATTAGTTAGCTTTTTAATTGAATGATTTATGAAAATAATGAAACATTGACTATGGAGTCTTTATTTTGCACAGTGTGAAACTTGTGGAATCATGCATCCTCGGAGACCAAGGGGCTTCATATGAAATAGGATGTCAAAACGGGCGAAATCGGCACGAAGAGGTCAAGTCGCCCGATTTTCTTCCCTTGGATCTTCGAGGAAGGAGTCCACGAGGCTATAAGAAAAGAAGGGCGCCTGGAAGCTTTGAAGGGCGAATCCAATTTCCATTTTATTAGAGTCCAACCTTGATTTTGATAGCAGCGCGCGATCGGCCGCGGGTAGCGAGGCACGGCTTCGCCAACGAAGAAGCGACTTCCCCAAGCCCCGAGGGAATTTTTAAAAGGCTTAAAGAAGGGATAGAAAAAAGAAAATAATTTTTGGAACACCACCAAACAGTTGACTCCCACGAAAGAGCACCCCAGGTTGTCAGGGGACTGTTTGGTTGTCCATCTACTAATTTTAACTTCAAATTCTAATTATAAAATCACATTAAATCTTATATATTTCTTATTTCTCCAAATTTTACTTATCCTTTGGGATATACTATCTCTTCCCAAACTTTCCCAAAAATCACCCAAAAATTTACAAAAGCCCGCTAAACATAGCTTTGTGAAACGAGCATAGGGTTTCTGGATTACTTGAAACGCGGACGAGATATTCGCATTAAACCCAAGTTTAGCGGTGGAAAAACGGGCTTCAGGTGTACCCCCGCCTTAAGTAATCGAGGGGCGGCTCTCATTCAAGGAAATATGGTACCTTGCCATGCTTGCAGTAAGGAGCTTTTTGGAGTGTGAGCAGTTTTAATTTATTCACATTTTTTCAAGTAGATTCAATCCAATCAGAAGTCAACTGGAAGCTATTAGCAGCTTCTGATTGGGTAACGACTGAAAGAAAAAATGTGAATTTATTGAAAGTGCTCACTCTTTTATAATATAGCTTCTCGCTAAAAGTTTGGTATTTCAACGACCCACGCTCCGCTCCCCCGTTTCCATACTGCGTAGAGCGTTTCCTAGCCTGCGAGCAGGCTCTCTGCGCGAAAAGGAAGCCTGCGCTGCTCGCCGGCTAAGCGATTCCTTACTATTGCACTTTGTGAAAGTTCTTTCTTCCTTCTAAAGAATTAAGGACGTTCGCGCTAATTGTTTATGCGCATCCTTACTGCGCACGTAATTCCTGTCGCAACGCTACCCCACGTCATGCATCGAGCGCGCGCGCTGAGGAAACTTTCCAACCACATATAGGGTGAGTAACCGTTGCGATAACTTCGCTTGCAGTTTGCTAGCTTAAATGGTCGGTGACCCCTACTTTTTTCTTAACAGATCACTTTTGTTAACGATTATCTACGTTTTGTGAGAAAATGAAAAAAATCTATCGATTAAGAGGTTGATTTTGTTTGCCCCACGCACGTTCGAATTTCGCTTTTTGATCTATTCGTTTTGCCGTACGACGGGTTCAAATGCCTCTTCCAGGGCTAAGTTTTGCATAAAAGATGGCAACACTTAAAATTATTTACGCAACAGACGCACTTCTTCAAAATATCACCAAGATCGTTTGCCTCCGTTTTCTCATTGTCGTTAATTTAAACTACAAAACTTGAAAGCCATGCGAAATTACGTGCGCCAATTTTTCAAAATTAGGGTAGTTTTCCACAGACTTTATCTCTGAAACGAAGTCGGTGACCCCCACGTTTTTTTGTATTTCTGACACAAGTAACTCATTATCCGTCCTCAGTAAAAATTTTAGAAAAATCTATCGACTAGAAAATTTTCGCGCGAACGTCCTTAAAACACCAATAGGCTTCTTGCAAATTTCACGAGCCAATCACAGAGACAGAGCTCATCCTTTCCAACCCCTCAGCCTCGTTCCCAGGGTCTCTCTTGTTCCCGAGCATCTGCTCGAGGCGCGAACGAGGCGCGAACAGTTATCCGGGAAAACTGTGTCACGCCATGTTTGTTTGGCCATGTGCAGTGTGTTTATGCAGGTCAGAAGGACGGAGCTTGAGGTTTTCTTGTTTGAAGGTGAGTTATTCATCCTTATCACCTCCTTTTCACACACTTTACACCTCGGCTTCTGTTGTAGGCGTTGCGAACGTTTTTACAATGCACATTCACACTTCAAACTTCATTATTTCAGTATAACAAAACCTGACAAAACTCACGCCAGTGAGAGCATGTTTTCTTCAATGCTGTTTTCTTTAATTGAAACTCAGTGAGTACGAAAACATTTTCTAGACATTCAATTAAGGCTTGTATAGTAAATGGCTTCCTGTCAAAACACGAAAAGTCTCGAAATGTTTTTCTTTCTAGAAGCAAACTGAATGCTACATGTTGAAAACAATAGCAACATTCCACAATTTTCCAGATGTTTTTAAATTTCCATGCAGATTTTTCCCATACACCCAGCCAACTATGTATCAGTTTGCTGAAGCTATGACAAGTGCGTTCTCTACCCAGACTGTGCTCTCCCCAATTTTTTCTCTCTGTACTCTGCACTAGGGTAGTTTTTCTTGGTTATATCTCAATCATTACTTCCGGGACACTGCATTGTGGCACCAGTCTCCAGAAAGGGTGCTATTTCCATTATGGAGGTGTTTCACTGATATCAACTGAACCAATTTGAATGCTGTCAGTGTGCTAGGAACCATGTGATAAGTATTTTGCTTTAAGATATTGTGTTGTTCCAGGAAAATCCATACCCCTCCCATGGAAGGTTATTTGGGTTAAACCGCCCACCCCCTCGGAATTTCCATTGACCTTCCATGGGGTGGGTATGGATATTTTCTGGAACTGCACATTGGCAAAAATGAGGTCACACTGAGAATTGTCACCCTCCCATCTCCATCTACCCCACTGCATCATAAAATTTCAAAAATAAGCACCCAGAGTCTGAGACGCAAAAAGCCTTCTTAAATAAGCACTCCTGAATAGTTCAATACAACTTTTCTGATTGTAAGCCCCCACTGAAAATCTAATTTTGTATTTTAAGAATGCCACAATATGTAAAGGAAAGTATGAGCCTAGACTGAAATTTCCAGTGGGGAGGGAAAGCTTAAACCAAACAACATTTGGTGGAAGGGGTATGGATATTTTGTGGAACAACACAAATATGGAAAAACAATGGAATGCAACAGTTTTATTCGAGGCTCAGAACAAATTACGACAAAGTTGACATAGCCACAAGTTCCAAGTGATAGATCAAAAAACTATTCATTTGTATTTGAAATGTTCCTTCAGATGTGAATTACCTCATCAACATTTTGAACTCAAATATTTTGTTTTAATGGGTGTGTGACACTTAATTTAGAAACTTCATGTTGACTTGTCACTCTTTTTTCTCAGAAAATCAAGGAAAAGTTGCACATAGACTTTTCTTTAATGGCTTTCTGGAACAAAACATTCTATATATTGGACTCTCGTAGTTCTCACTGTCCTACATTTCTACATTTCTTTTTGGACACAAAAAGGCAAACCCTAAACAACCTTTCTCTCTTGTTGCCAACCATGACTACCCCATTTCACCTTTTTTTATATATGCCTTAAACTCAATTGAAAACCATGTTATTATATTAATAAACACATTAATTTCTTTCTTATGCAATAAGTTTCTTGTGTATTAAATTGGATAATTTAATTATTTGCTAGAGTAAGCTTTTGCCCACACTCTTTTGAAGCAAAGAGAAAATTGTTTCAATGAAAAATCTTTTGAATGCTTACAGTTGCAATGTTAGCTTTTTCAATGAATTTCCATTTATGTTTTACAATGCTTTTGTGGTGACATGAATTGAGTAACCAGAGGTACTCCATAAGAAAATTTTTATGCCATAACAAAATGACATTTTGTAGTGATGTTGTTAAAAATTATCTAAATTTATGACTTATTAGGACAAAAAGGCCCAAAAGCATTCAGATTAGTAAACTACAATATTTTAAATTATTCCAGCTCAGACGCGAGTTTAAATGACCACCATCAATGTTCTCTGCACAATAACCATACATGCATATTGATGTAGATCCTCCGAAGTGGCACTTTAACAAATACATTATCAAGGGAGAATTTTCATCTTCCTCTGGGTGCGAGCTGAAAGGGTTTGGTGAAGTTTACATTTAATTGTTTTTTTCTAGAAAGTGATATTAATAATAATAAGTTTTAGCTTCCTGTTTTCAAAAATATTGTCATTTAAGCCTGAGGAATTTCTGTCGGAGTATTAGATCATCCAGTAATCTAGTACTCCCAATAAGTGCTTTTTCCAAGATCCTTTCCTGTGGCGCTGAATGATCCATTCTGGTGGCCCTGTATGTAGCATCCATTAGCTGCTTTTATAGCCATTCTGTTGTACTTCGGCAATTCAATACTGAACTCATGGGCCCCACTTTCATCACTTGACAACACAATGTCATTCTTATCATCAGTACACCAGAACTTACCAGCGTCGGTACTGATCTTGTACATGCCATTCTTGCATGTCACATTGAAGACGTCGTATTTAGCATGATTACTCTCAGTACGATTTGTTCCAGATTTGACACCTACAAAGCCGTGCTCACCACGGAGCACCAACATTGGCCTGTTGACAAGCTCTACAGTGTGATATGCTCTTTCTGCATCGATTTCATCGCCGCCTTCAATGAGATGGCCGTTATCCTTCCCTGTGATGTACTTGCCAGTGTGTGCTTTGAAGACTATCTGTTTACCGTGCCACTCAAGCTCAAACCAGCAGTTAGGCCCTGGTTTATCAGCTGATGCTGTCACACCAGATTCGCCCAGGGACCAATACTTGCCATTGGTTCCACGTATTGCCACCTTTGCCTTGTCACTGGTCTTGTCAAATTCCAATTGGAAAATCTCTGTGTCTTCCATTTCATTTCGGCGACTAAGGATCACGTCCATGCCTAACAGGAAAAGGATCAAAAAGAGGTACATGTTAATGCTACTTTAATCTTATCTTATCATGATCAGTTATAAAATGTAGGGTAGTATTCCAAAAATGTTCATAGTCAATGGGTTTGGTTGGTCACAGACAGGCTGATCATGAGTTTTATAAGCCTTCTTTATGTCCCATTGTTGCGTTACTGAGCCAACAAATCACCACTCTGGCACAAAATGGGTCCTGGTGAATTAAATATTTACCAAAATAATTGAAAAATACAGATTTCCAAAACAACAACAATGGGCGACAAAAGAAGAAGAGACGGTTGGCTGAAATGAGTGCTAATTTCAATATTTCTACACCTTATTCCCACTAAATTTTGTGAGTATTCAATTTCATGAAAAATCAAGAGCCATATTTTGCGAGTATAAAATTTTGGTAGAATTAGAGTGTATTAAATTTAGCGATATTTTTCTATTCTTCAATATGTGGCTTTGACCTCAGAACTGTAACAGCATAACTGATTTGATCACCTTCGTAACAACAAGCTAAATATAACAAAGTGAACGGTATTCCACAGTTTAAATAGAACTTAAGGGGTGGAGGACAGTTCGGACGGTGAGGGTGTTACTGCAGTGGGCAAAATAAAAAAAAAAACTCCTAAACATGAAGCCAGGGGTTTCAATAAGGGCCGGCAGCTGGCGAAATTCGCCTGCTACTCCACATGTTTTCGCCTCCTACTTTGATTTCCAATTACTTGAATTTTATGAATTAGCATGATAAATAATTTGCCACAACTGAACATGAACCGCGGATCGGCCAACAGTTAATTTGTTTGACATGAAAGAAACTTGCTATAATTCTTGGTTAAAATATATCGACTGTCAAGGCTCTAAATTGCGACCGATACGGTCGCCAATGCGACTAACATTTCATGAAAATTCTGCTTTAGTTGCCAAAATGGTGACGTATACATTTCTGTGTGTTGACGATGAATAACGGACATTTCTTCAGACATTGTGCTCTTCCAGAAAGTTATATCGGAAGATCTTTGCTTCTAAAACATCCAAAATAAGAAAAGAAGTCAATCCATCCTCTTCCTTTGCTGTAAAAGATTCTGTCACATCGTAAAACTCACAAAAAGCTGACTGTGTTTGAAATCGCCCTATAATGCTTTGCAAGCCCTTGACGCACGTCATGTATGCCTATCGATTGTGTCTCTTGTTGATTCCTTTGATAGTGGCCACAAAATCTTATATATTGTGTTTGTTTTAAACCTAGCGATAAGATTGTTTTGTTTTCCTTTTGAATATATATATTTATGTATTAAGTCCTTTTTTGGATTAAATTCCTAGAAATGATGAACAAGGCCCTATTTGATTTTGCAATCTGGTGACTAAAAATTTGCGTTTGGCAACTATTTTGTCTGCAAGATAATTAAAACTGTTGAATAAAAAACTGGAAAATAAAGCATGTATGGTTCTGTCAAAAATGACCTAATTCTTGCCCCAGAAAGCAGGAAATGCACACTTAGAGGCTCAGATTTTAAAAGTTTTCCGGGGGAGCATGCCCCCCAGACCCCCCTAGGAGGTCGCGCCTGCGGCACGAGTAACCCCTTCGCCGCCTACTTCTACACTTCTGCCGCCTACTTTGATTCTTATTGAAAACCCTGGAAGCTGAACCATGTTGAAACAACAGTAATAAAACAACAGCTTGAATTAATTTCATTATTTTATTGATATTATTGATATTAATTTCACGATTTTAATTTTCGCGTGTCCTATTTTATTTTTGTGAGTAATAAATTTCATGATTTATTCAAAATCGCAAGCGCAAAATTTTTTTAACTGTGAAATTAAGTGAGAGTGAGGTATTCCACTTCAAATCTGGTGTAGATTGTAAACTGCCCCTCCCCCCTTTTCAATGTTTTATTGGAATGAAGCAAGTGTTGCAGATAGCAAATCCAACATTGTTTAAACACTTTTGTCGCCCATTGTTGTATGCTTGACTTGTATTGACAAAAAAATAATGAAAGAATCACCCTAGGAGGCTGCAGCGTAGGGTTGGAGGCTCAAGGATTGCAAAAGATGCTTGCATGGCAGTTATAAATAAAGCATTTTAATTTTGAATAACATGGCTGAAACAATACTGAAAGAAATTATGACCCCTGAAAACAACCAAATTGCCAATTTCAAATCCTGACAAATCCTTTGCACCTCCCATCACTGAACATCAAATCTTTCAATCATACAAATTCATAAACAAAATGAGAAGGGATGGAAAATAATTCCCTTCCCCATTCCTCTTAATTTTGCTCCCTCATCCCCCTATGCTTTTATGTGCCTGGCACTCTCCCAAAAAGATGCAACTACCAAGAAAAATGTCAAAACTATGAGGAAAGAGAAACTGATTCTTTGGTAATCCCAATAGAATATTTTCCAAACTCTGTTTTTCATAGTGTTAACATTCTTTTTCATGTTTCGAGCTTTTTTTGTAACCATTCTTTAGTGAAAATTTGTGGATCGTTTTCAAAACTGGCTACACCTTGCTCGATCTGCTAAAACTGTATTTTCGTATTGAGGTTAACCATGATCAAGTTTCCAATTCCATCGCATCAAGCAGCCACAATGTTTATTGTTATAATAAAACAATGTAGTTTTACCAAAACTCCATAAGCACACCGTACTACAAAGATAACAAATTATTGCTTTTGATATTCTTATCAAAGTCGGAACTTCCATTAGATTGCAGTTTTTAATTTTTTTGCTGGTTTAATTTTGTGGTTCTATTTATATACTCCAAAACTCTTTTCAGTATAAACGTTATCGAGCATTATCATAAACAAAAAAAGACATAATTATTTAATGCACGGCTCTGCGATTGATTGCGTTGTAAAAGCTTCACATTTGTCGTACCCGCATCCTCTATTGCCTTTTAAGGTAACAAAATTGCGTGGAATTCAGCAAGACACTTGCAGTTCCAAGAGGCCGGGAAAAAAAAACAATTTTATTACTCTTTCCTCGGGCTAATTAATTTGCATTTAAAATTGTCATCGCTCGCTTTTTATCAAGTTATTTTATCGAAATTCTTATGTGAGATTTTATTTTCAATTCGTTACTGTCGTCGCTTTTTGTTGGTTTGACAGTCAAGTGCACTTGAGAAATGTTTCGCGCAGATTTTAAATCTGCTTTCAAACGTCTACATTTCTTGCATTAATATCAGTGTAAGCAGGAATTGCGAAAAACACTAAATTTTAGTCCGACAGTGAACTGGTTGGCTTTTGATGTCAGTGTCGCGAAAAAATAGACATGAAAAATGTGCGCCAAAAAAAAACGATCTTTGGAAGCCATTTGAATGAACGATGCATGTTCGATCGCGCGCTTCGTCTGTATATATTGAAATTGAAAAGAGATTCCGTGATCGAACGCTTGATCAATATCAGTTAGTGGCGCTATGGGCATCAGCTGATTCCATTGTGCACGGAAATGCTTGTCAAGCTTGCAACAATTCGCCTATGCCCCGTTTTAATCCGTGGAAGGTCCTTGTTTCCGCACAAAGCTATAATTATTGGTTTACATCTTCGTTCACGGATCAACGATCTAAGGTCTTGAAAAATCTGTCATTATTATGTACACAGTCGCATCAATTGCGCCGCGTGGAAACCCCAGTAGGAAACCTAATCCTGTTGGTTCTCTTTGTCTTCGTCCTTGACTCAATTTCGGCCGAGTGATATTCGTTTACCGATTTGAACCTTGCTTTAAGTGTGATCGCTATTATTTCTTAATTTTTCGTTGGTAAACTGTCGTTCCCTTTGTTCTTCGGAAGTCGCGACCTGCACGTGTTTAAGTTTATCGATGGTAAATCCATTTATCTTCGCCTTTCAATTCAGCCTCCACAACAAATAAATAGAGGGCCCAACACAATGAATCTTCAAACCTGTTGATTTGTCAGCAAACATGGGCAAATTTGCATTTTGGTGAATGAAATAGGCGAGCCACGTCGTTACTATCGATGACTCACCGACATCGGGAAAAAGTTTCCTGTTTGTACAATAAATAAAGCGCGCTTGGTCGCAGCAATTAATCAAAACAACCGTGTATTGTACATACGTACCTTGATGAATCGACAGCCGTCGGTCCCTTTGGCCGATGAATGAAACCTGCGGTGGGCTATCTTGAATAATAAACAGCTCGTCTTTACCGACCGTGGTGTTTTTGCCGGCCTGAATTTTACCCGTTCCCACCGCGGCGAGATAATTGCCTTTGTCCGTCCTAAAGGCCACCTCACCCTCGTGGAACTCAATCGTGAAGAGACTCTTCTTGGCTGAGTCTTCGTGGAGCGAGCCGTCGCTGTTGAGGTACATTTTGTTGCTGGTCACAAACGCGTACTTTCCTTGGCTTTCGTCGAACTCTAGCGTTAACATCGCGTCCGCTCCCCACGGGATAATCTCAGTGGCTTGTATAGTCTCGGTTTTGGTGTCGAGATGCGCGTAGCGTGTTCGTCTACAGCTCATAACGTTCACTTGCGGGTGCATAGCAAGGTGAATAGACCAAAGCTCCGTGTCGCCTGGCTTGGCCACGCATTTTAGCAGATCACTCGAACCGCCAAAGTAAGCGCCGTACACGCTCTTCACGGCCCATTTTCCGCAGGCTTGCGTCTCGACCGTGAACTTCGTTTCCTCGCTACGCTCTTCTTCTTCGCACTTCACGTTGCCTTTCCGATCCGCAGACAGGTATCTTTTCAAGTGACTCCTGAAGTAACAGATTTGGCTGCCTTCGTCCTGCTCCAGTGTCCACATCTGCTTCTTCTTCAGCAAAGTTCCGTCCACGTTCAGCTTGAAACCGAACGTCTCGAGCGTGAGGTACTTCTTAGTAGCGTGGTTTATAAGCCCGAGATTCCATGTAAACGTCTTGGAAGCCATGGTTTTCACACGCGGGAAAGTCGATCTGGGAAATCTTAAACGGCGGTGAAAAACGGTTTGCGATTATTCAACCGTAGGCAAAGAGGCCAAGAAAATCAGCGAGCGATCAAAAAACGCGCCCGAGCAAGAGAGAAGGCGTGTAATGACCAGCAGCTACAGGAAATGTGTAGCTATGTGAACTGAATGAGGAGCCAGGCCTGCAGGAAATAACAAGAGTTGACGCCCTCATGCTGCGTGGCTTGTCATTGTAATAAAGCCATTCGTCGCGCGCTCGTCATACATCATTAATTCTGACAGCGTGTGGTCGCGGTGTTCTAGTCGTATAAAGCTGATCCTGCTTTCGTTGAATAAAATATTGGTCGGTTTGTTTTCGTTCTAAAACTTCTGGCCTTCGAACCTTTAAACTCGCGGTTGGGACTTCAAAAATCCCCGTAGATCGTTTTGGCTTCCGTTTTCCGGCCAACGCCTGTTTTATTTTCGTTTTCAAGAACACAGGGACAGTTGAGATACAACGCACCAGGTCAGACGTTGTTGAGTGCTGCTTACCGCCGACAGATGGCTTTGTCAATTACTCATCAATGAACCATGACAGGTCTTGAATTTTTGCCATCAAAAGTCACGAACTGCTAATTCGAAAATATTACTATGTGGCTCGTTACTGCGTTAATCTTAATTGTACGCCCGGGGGGACATTCTTATGCCAGTTAGTTTGTAATAGGTTTCATCCTTTCGTTTAGTTTACATAATTTGCGACAGAAGTCGCCGACACCTGCCTTTTTCAATGTTTTATTTTTTTTCATCGAGTCTATATAAAAAAGCGTACTAAAATAGTTTACATGATTCTAATCTGATATCAGCTGCATTCTCTTGTACCGATTCTCAATTCGTATCTCTCCCCTTAACAACGCGATACAGTGATAATGTTTCGGTCCTTTCGCTGTCTGGGAGGATGTTTGTTTTCAAAACACTATAGTCGACATTTTCCTTTTTACCACAAAAGGAAATGTTTTTACTTAAATTCCGAGAATCTCGGAAGTGGCTTTAATCCCGTCACCTATATTGGGCTAATCCAAAAGAGAAAGCTCTAGGCTGCTCATGGTGTCAGCTACATAAAAAAGCCTTAGTCGTGAGTAAAGCTTCGGTACACATTTTTTTTGTTAAAACTTCCTTCTTTGGATACATCTATTTTATAGCCAATCATGTTTTGTCGCGTCTGCGAGCCTTTCTTTGTTGTTCAAACAATTCATCGATCTTTTATTGCTGTTATTAACATTTACACAGGTTGACGCGTTTGATTGGCAACCGTGCGGTGTGGCTCTATGGTAACTAACGTGGCGGCATGTTAGTGACCTCACTTCTCAGTCATTCTCTTTGTCTGAACATCCGTCCTTTGTGTATGTCAGACTTCAACACTACGATACTGAAACCACATGAAATACCAGTGAATACTTTCGCTGCAGTTTTTGCGAACAAAAACCATCCTTCCTTTGTGAATGCCAGACTTCAAAAGCGAAAGTGAAACACTACAATACTGAAACACATGCGATAACAATAAACGCTTTCGCTGCGGTTTCTGCGAACAAAAAACAGTTTTTAGCTTCGGTATTTTGGTTTCTCTTAGCTTTCAGTGTTCTGTAGCGTTCATGCCTCGATTCGTCTCTGAAACTCCTTGTTTATTCCTTCTATCTGTTTTAGTTTTATACTAATTATAAAAAAGTTTAGAAATTGTAGTGTTTGCCTGCCAATAAGAAGATTGAACCATGCTTACACCAGAACACCTCAATGAATTGTTTTCAAAATCAACGATTAATGAGGAGTTAATTTGGGTTTCATGAGACCCATTCAGTGCCGGCACCTGCCGACATTGGGTCTTAATAGGACAGGTAGGGAAAGAGGGGGTCTTGCCTACAAAATGATGGAGAAGATTTTTTTATCACACCAACAAGAATGAAATGAAACTGCTTTAGTTGAAAATATCAACAGTGATGACTTTTTTCGAGGAGTTCTTATCAACAGCCACCGGCTTACAATACTTTGCCAACAATCGCTGATACTTGAAAAGAGGTCTAGGAAATTAAAATTCTTGTGATTCATTTTAAAAGCCTTGAGCGTATTTTGATTGACTGGAAAGTTAGCCAATCATGAGTTGATAATAAAATGACCGTTCGGACTTGGATGTTGTCGACTGTAACTCGGGACAAGCCATTTATAAGCCGAAGTAATTCCCGTGAAGACATGCGGTTTGTGAAATGTTTAAACATGAAACGAAATCCTGGCAGACTGGCTGCAGGTCTGTTTATTAGTCAACTCAACAGGAGACGGCTATTCTTTATTCAAGGGAGCCGGTAACTTTGGTTAGTTTGTTCAGCTGAAGGCTGATTCGCCCACGCGTGAAAAAAAAAATATTCGTGAATTTTGAAATTAAAAACGATTCGCAAAGTTACCATATTAGATAAATACAGTGGCATTACACAAAACGCAGCAATAAAATTAACCCTATTTTGACATTCTACACTAATTTAAAGTTGTAGAGGAATTAATTCAGTTAGAAAACCGAACGATCTGCGCTTTAGTTAATGGATCGTCTTTTCAGCGCTAACAGTAATTACCTTTTTTTCGCAGAATGTTAACAGGCCTGGAGGTAACCGTAGCAAAACTGCCTTGGCGTAGCCTGTTCCAGGCTCTCGGTCAGTGGGGCGAGCGCGAACGAAGCGAGCGAAGAAAAAATGAGGGGGAATTGCCCACTGACTGAGAGCCTGGAACAGGCTAGCCTTGGAGTACAGAATCAAATTCTCAACAGAAGTTGATAAATGGGCGCAGACCAGTCGCTATGTGTTTGTTGATGACATGGCGGGCTGCAGGGATTAAGTATAAAATAAAATAAACCGGGAATAAAGGACTTATAATCCTCTTTCACGCTCGGTTGATTTTACGCCCCTTTAAGCAAAAATGCTGGTTTGATTCGTATCTTTAACTTACAACTGGTTTGGCTGACGATTTTGTAACAGCGTACAAAATGAACTCATCAATTCTGGCGCGCACAGCTATTATGTGTTTTTTTCTCTCGCTAATCCAGCCTGAAGTATCAGTCGTTAGAAGTGACATTTCAGGCTGAAAGCCGATTAACCCTTATCTTGGATTAAAAGTTACCAAGGTTTTTTTCAGTTTCCAAGCCGTTTTTGTCTCGTGTCGTCATGACGTTGTCATGACGACACGAGAATATGCGAGGGGGAGAAGGTGCATTCCAAGGTGCATTCCATGCGCGTTTGCTTTGTGAGGCCGCGGAATTTTCCCGCCATGTCAATATTTTTCCCGCCATGTCAACATTTGCTTTGTGAGGCCGCCGGAATTTCATATCAAAGAACAGATAATGTTTCTTTAACAAAGAGGTCGCAGCCCGCTGGTTTATCAAACTGTAGGTTAGGAGTATTTATTGTAAAGGGCTTATTATGTGAAATACAGGCACGCTTTACTGTTCTTAAAATTGATTTCTTTTCTTTTACGTTTATTGCTGTAGTTAGTTCACAGTCTTGTGCGGTTCTTCTGATCGGTGTATCAAGCGCAACAAATGCGAGCTAATTCGGTGCACTCGCACGATGATATAAAGCGTTGACGTTATCTGTAAATAAACGACACGCAATGCACGCAGAAGAGATGGCGTTTTTTTATGAACTTGCAGCGAACGAGCAAATTCGTAGCTGTCCAACAGTGCGTTGAAAAGGGTTCAACAGAAAAACGAGACCCTAAAGTGTTGCTACGTGAGTATTGCACAACATTTGTTTTGAAAAGTGCGACCTATGGCACGGATAACAACGATCCAATAACAGAAAATAAACGATTAGATAAAGACAATTATGTTGATGCTAAATCTTTAAAAATGTCTTTTAAGCCAGCGCGTTTGTTTGTTCCATTTGCCTGCTCTGGGCGTCACGGAACATTTTCGTTCAAATTTTGCGTTGTCCTGTTCCATACTCTTTTCAAACATTTCAATAAAAGAACTCTGCCAGTCTGGAGTCGTACTTTCTCGCCTTTCTTTTCTCAGGCGGTTCTGATTCATGGAGAGAAACATTTACACTTTTGATTTGCGAAGCCTCGTTAACACTCGGCTCTGAGGTAAAGGTAGTGACTCATTTGATTGCCGTTTTAGATGGATCGATGTCCCACCACCGGCACCTCAACAAAGATGTCGAAATAGGGGAAGCCTTCTATAATTTTCTGAATTCCAGCTTCTCCAGTCGAGCGAGACCGCTGCTTTAACTGTTTGAAATCGTACTCTAGATTCTGCTGCCGTTACTTCACCTGCTGTAGCATTCTCTGGCTTTCTGGACACCTTTCTTTATACAAAGAATAGATATCGTTCCAGAGTTTGATTTTTTCTCTTTGTGAAACTCCCCACAGCTTACTAAATTTTGGCGCCTACGCTTCAAGACCAGTCAGCAGACTTAACGCGAGGTTTTTTCGTTTTTGTGTTTGCCGTAGCAAGTACTTCGACATCACTTGGAACTGAAGACCGAGGCGATGGCGTGCTTCTCGCTAGTCGTAGCTGGACGATAAAATATGGCGCTTGTCGATGGAAATGGACAATGTTGACCGCCATTCATTGGCTGATCTGGATTTGCTACTCTTGCAAACCGTCGATTTAATAAGTTATCGCTAAAGGAACAAAATGCGTGGTTTGTGATTGTGTGAATTTTCTTTTTACAGAAAGAAATGTACGTGTCGTACAAGTCTTGCGTGTTCTGATACCTCATCGAAAACTCATTTGATTGACATTTAATTTCCTAAAATATTTTTGATAGTGCGTATTAAAGTTGCGTGGCATCCGACAAGGTCAAACGGTCAAACGGTCTCAGTTAGTCCTTCAGTTGGGAGGGAACAAAACATGGACCCCTGGTCCATGGACCCCCTCTTTGGACCGGGTCCATGGACCCCCTTCATGGACTATCTTAGTGTGCTGACAAACATTTCTCGATTATCAAAATCTATAATCAGAGGGCTAGTTTCGTGGTCTGTATGTTTTTTTTTTTCACTTCTAAAATAAAAGTTGACTAAGAATCTAACATTTCGCAATGATTGGAAGTAAAATCATAAAACGCATGGGTCTATTTGGAAAGGAAGGTTTTTTTTAAATAAAAGTTAATAAAATAGTTAGGTGCCATGTTCACGGCAAAGCCACTGCCCGGCTACATGTTTTGTCCTCTCCCCCTTCAGTTGTTTACTTAAAAGAAATTTCTGTCTACCGAATCTAATAGAACTCGTCAAATATAATTTATGTCTTTCGTTTATACTTTGTATTAGTCCTTTCTAACTGCCGGGGAGTAGTTTGCTTTGTGTTCTACGCGGCGATAACTTGATTTCTGTTCGCATGTGAAAAGTAGCCGGGCAGTGGCTTTGCCGTGAACATGGCACCTAACTATTTTATTAACTTTTATTTAAAAAAACCTTCCTTTCCAAATAGACCCATGCGTTTTATGATTTTACTTCCAATCATTGCGAAATGTTAGATTCTTAGTCAACTTTTATTTTAGAAGTGAAAAAAAAAACATACAGACCACGAAACTAGCCCTCTGATTATAGATTTTGATAATCGAGAAATGTTTATCAGCACACTAAGATAAAATCAGTCAGCTGCGTTATTAGTAAACGAAACACGAGAATAAATATAGACACTCCTTAAATGTTTCTTTTTCCTTTCGCGTGACAGTCAGGACGTTTCTCAAATCAGTTTCTTTTTCCCCTCGCGCGACAAGAAATCCGCCATGGATCCTGAACGCGTGATCGCTTCGATTGTAGCTCTTCTTTTCCTGATTATTGCGCTGAGGATTGCGGTCGCGATGCGAGAATCGTTACCGAAAGGTTTTTCGTGACTGCATAAAATGTAATTAACAAGAGTTGACTGGAACAAAGTCAACAAATTACTTGATCTGTGTAGCAGTGCAGGTTTTCAAGTACGGAATAGCTTAGAGTCAAGTGTAGTGTGTCAAACTCCTACAGTTGCGGTCACACATCGTCCTTTTACCGTGGTAAATGGGCTCTTTACCTCGGAAAACTGACAAATCGTGTGTGACCAACATTTCCCAAGGTAAATTTATCGCGGTGTATTTCCATGGATACATCAAAAAGAAGTACCCCAAGATAAAATGACCGATTGCGAGGCAAACCTCAAAGATAAGCAAATAAAATAAACAGAGAAATTTGAAATTTTAGATTTCCGGAGGTCAACTTTGCGTGTTCAAGGCCGGCAAAAGCGTGGTCTTTCTTAGAATCATGGCTGGATGGCTTGCTGATTTGTAAGTATAAGCTACTTTTTTTGGAAATTTGGCGTTTAAATACAAAAAAAGTCAAGGAAGATCTATAGTGCATTTTCTTATATGTATTTCGATTTAATCTCTAGGCCTAGAAACATCCAACAAGGAGATTTATAAAAACGAAGTCTTCGCCTTTTAATTCTTCGGTGACTGAAATACTGACATAACAAAGCAGTAGAGGACTGTCGAAACAGTATAAATAATAAAAGCGAGATGATGCTAGCAAGCACCCTCGAATTATCCATTTTCGCATTTCGCGCCGAAAACAGTATGAAAGATTAATGACCTTGGTAAAGCAAACACCCCGGTAACGTATTCCCGCGGTGAGTTTACCCAGGGTCTGGAAGGGGTTTCGCTTGATCCGTGAATTGACCGAAAAATAGAGCGTGAATCGGGAAAACTCATGGAATACGGCCGTGATTTGTGAATTATATATTCACTGTGACGCGTGATCATCTAAAGTTGTTGTCCGTGAATCGAGATTTCTACCAATATAATGTCGTGAACATCAATTAACCCTGCACGAATACATGTAAATTGCCTGTCAAGATGGTTCAAAATAGGTCTTCTGTCATTGTTATGTAACGTAACCGACCATTGCCAAAATGAAACAGTTACCTGTGAAAACGATGCCAAAGAGTGACTAACGTATTATGAGGGATTTGGCCCAGGAATATCGAAAGACTGTGCGGCAGCTGACAATGAATCAGACAGACCAACACAAAACATGCAGCAGAAACTTTGCCATTACATATGTACCGAAAAGAGTTACCAGTACCAGGCGAACGGATTCCTACAGAGTGCGCAGTCTTTTAAAAATGCACCGATTAAAGGGGCACTGTCACGGGGATTTTAATGCTTTTCGGAAAAAGTACTAAAATTGGTGAACAGGTCTTCTCGTACACGAAATGCACCTTGTACACCAAGATGGAGATAAAAATTAAATTGCTGTTGAAGGAAGAAGGGAGCCATAACAATTTTTAGGCGTTTTTCCAGTCAACAGGGACAAATCTTGAAAAAGTCAGCCTGACTTTTTCACGTTGAGATCTAAAGTTCCTGATGGCATCACAATAATATCACTTGTTTATCACTTTAGTAGACTTTCATGGTGATTTTTAACAAAATTGGACCACTATTCATAGTTTCCATATGTCTTTAGGCTCTTGAGTTTTCGAAGTGAAACTGGTGACAGTGTCCCTTTGAACCAAACCAAAACAGTCTCGTGTGATCTACAATCGGAATATGACTCCACTCCTGAAGAGGAGGACCACCAGCCAGGGGAGGACCAAGAGAAAGAGAGGAGTGGAAAACTATGAGATGGCAGTCACTCCCGTCAACTTCTTATCGAAAAACAATCGATTTCATAGCAATGAACTTCATTGCTTTTATACTTTATCGTCTTCAAACAAAAAGCAAAGAATCATCAGTTTGATCACCATACTTTTTGTTTCCTTCCCATCACGGGGTCATTTAAGTTCAAAAACTCTTGCCTATATATAGCTGTCCAGCAATTGGCTAATGGCTTGTTTTGGTCGAGCTTGGTCGAGGTTATCAAATCTGATAACGATCCCGGACTGTAAATAGATGTCTGGAACAATAGAATAGCACATAGTCGCGAATAGTACGAATACTCCTGAATACTCGCGAATAGTATGTGATAAGTCATCCATGTCCAATATACACGACCTGATACGAGTCGTAAGTCGTGAATGATGAAAACTAGTAGCGAACAGTAGTTGAATAGTGGCGAATAGTAACGAAAAGTGACAAATACTATAGTTCCAAATACTAACGAATAGTTGCAAATTGTGACGAATAGTCCTAAATAGCGACGATAACAAATAGTGACAATTCGAGACCAGAATACTCTCTACTACTGATCAAAGTCAATATCTTACATTGATCTTACACTTTAGCATATACCACGGACAAAGAAAGGGGGCAGCTATTTTTTCCTAATTTGGAATGCCCCTTCTTTGTAATCCTCTGCACCCTTAGCGAATTGCAACTGTAAGGTTGAGTTTAAGACGAAACAAAACTACCTGGTAGAAACTAGCTTATGAGCCTGAGAACTTTACAAAAACAAAAGAAACAAGGCATCAATACATCAAAAAGAATTATAAAAGAACGGTCATTTTATAACATTATAGAACGAAAACAAACTTAGCACCAAAACGACGCTATACCTTGTGGTTTAACGTTTTAACACTGAAATCACAAATTACACAAAAATATTGAAAGAGACACGAGACAGCCCAAAGGGCCTTTGATTTCACCTGGCTGCTGCTTCTAAGGTACAGGTTGACATATAGTCCGTAGTAAAAATGCTGGACAATAAACAAAGACGAGAGAAATGCACGATTTTCGATAACAAACAAAACTGAATAGGAGAAGACGCGAATCTTGGATAAGCTTTATCAGGCTGTCGACGACCACGCCCTGAGCTAATTTGTGTCCGCGAATGACACTACTGTATGTGATAACTTTTTTTTTTAAACTTTTTTCGTTCATGTACGAAACTTTTTGTGTGAATATTTTTACGGTCGTTGAAATTTTGGGACGTCAGGCTAACCCTCACAAAACCTTCACCAACTGCTTGTAAGGTATCGTCAAATCTGATGTTCTTTCGTCCCTTTTCGGTTTTCGGCCGCCATCTTTTTATGTTTGTCTCTCGTGATTTATTTAACGGGTTGATAAGTACAGTTGCAAACGCCAAAGCAGTTGTATGATCGAGTCCCTATCATCGCATCCAGCCTGACTATATTTGCACGTCTGAAACAATATTGCACGCAATGTGTCTACCGGTGGGTTCTAAAATAGACTGCGTGTTATTGAACACGTCAATATGCCAAGTTCAATAAGTTGCCCTATCAAAAATCGAATGTTAAATTTTTTTATATATATATTTTGCCGTCCACCACAACTACTACTACTAATAATAAAACAAATCTTTCAACCCGTTAGTACTAATAGTACATGTACTGTTATAGCTTGTTATCAAAGGGGTTCAAAACTTAAGGAGTAAAACTACATGGCAAAATCACATAGAAATTACAAAGAAAAAATACAAATAAAAATGTACCTCGTTGCCTGAATAATAATTTGGAATTCAAATTTCTAACTTCCAGCGGTAAACTGTTAAAAATTGAAGCACCTAGACATAGAAATATAGTGTTTTCACTCACGTGACCAGCGGCCATATTGGTTTTCTAAAACAAAAGATGATTTTTGCATAAAAATAAAATTTAATTCCCCGGAGGAATGGCTTGGTACACTGATATGGCCGCAGTTTCTTTGTTTGGGAACACCAATATGGCTGCCGTGACGTCATATGAAAACGCTCTATAGACATACTTTATTTAAACACGGTTAAAAAAAATCGTTATAGAAAAATAGTAAAAGATCTAAAATACTGGTTTACGTTTTTCCCGTGTGCGTGCCCGTTGAAGAATATGTCATTTTTATTCCCTTCCTAAACCTTGTAATGGGAAATTACTTACGTAACTCAGATGGCAGTGCATTCCAAAGAACAGGCTTCGACGGCCAAACTCCAGTTTCATTTTCGGAAGTTCAATAAATGTATTCAAAGCCTTTTCCTTCTGCTGAAATTGTGATTTACCCTTTTGAAATAGCTTTTAAAAGGTGTACCATGTAGTCAGGCAAGTACTGTCTTGGTTTATAATTGGATGCTGAGACTCTTTCCCAGGCCCGTTCTCTCTTCTGAAAACTTGTTTACCACTGGTCTCGGTAAGCGGAAGTAGAGACTATATTCCAAGTTGCATCATCAAAATCGATTCGTACGGCTCAATTTGACTGCTCTACTTTACCGAATTATCTTTTGAGATGTCCCTGCTGAAGGTTGCAAGGGACCAGCCTTCGTTTAGAACGGTTGGAGACATGATCCAACATGAAATTGACACAGACGTTGGTAGCATTCGGTTTCGAAATGTCTTCTCGAACAACATAGAAGGAAGTAAGGAAAACCCTTTGAGGTGGAAAACATGGCACGATTTTGCACAAAGAGCAGCTGTTGTCATGCGCCTGCATATGCTGGAAGCCACTGACATGCTACAAATATGTAGACAAACGGGTGCAGCGCCACAGCAACACCTGAAAGAAATGGAAGACTTTGGAGGCCGCTTCGATGTGACGGCAGACGCAGATGAAGCAACGGAGATAGCGAGGCAGTTTGACCAGATTTTTCTACCTGAACTGCTAGAGAAATGCTTTCACACGATGAAGGTTTTCCACACAATGACATACGTTCCTGTTGATGGACCGATATTGTACGTGATTGACTTCCCAAACAGCCAAGGCTACGAAATCTATGCACATCTAACAGTCACCTTGATGGATGAGTCAGAACAGGGATTGGTCGTGGCAGCAAGACCCTTTGTATCTGTCATAAAAATTCCCTTCCAACTAAATCAAGATGGCAACCATCCTAATTATGATATGCTCAGGGACGTGGAATTTTTAAACAAAGACGTCACGAGGTTGAATGTCGGTGCAGAGGGAGGTGACTGAGCAACTTAAAAATAATAATAATAATAATAATAATAATAATAATAATAATAATAATAATAATAATAATAATAAGGAAGGATTATTGGAAAGTGTGTAATGAACGTTTCTAAGGGAGACGTGGTTGAGGCGAGTGGTTCACTCCAGCTATGCGCAGGTCAAAAGTCCGGCAGCGAGGCTGCTATACATGCTATGCATGCCATATTTGAAGCAGATGACACTGACGCGGTACTGCTCATCGATGCTTCTAACGCATTCAATGCACTTAACAGAGCAACTTCACTGCATAATATCCGGGTTCTCTGCCCTATAATTGCAGCATACGCCATCAATACTTACAGGAAGTCGGCACGCTTGTTTATTACCGGCGGCAAAGAGATCACGTCAGCTGAAGGAACAACACAGGGTGACCCACTTGCTATGGCCCTCTACGCCTTAAGCGTGCAGCCGCTGATCACAAGCCTGCAGGCGGCGTCCAGTACTAAACAGTGCTGGTTTGCTGACGATGCCTGTGGAGCTGGCTCGGTACTGGAAATCAAGAAATGGTGGGATGTCCTCAACAGCCTTGGCCCAGCCTTTGGTTATTTTCCCAACCCCAAGAAATGTTGGATTATCTCAAAGCCAGATAAAGAGGCAAGCGTGAAAGAAGTGTTCAAGGACACGGCTGTCAATGTGACGGTAGAGGGACAAAAACATCTGGGTGCGGTGATAGGTTCACGGGAATATCTAGAGGAATACGTTAGCGAGAAGGTGACCAACTGGGTCAGCGAGATTACCAAGCTGGCAGAGTTTGCTCTTTCTCAGCCTCAAGCGTGTTATGCTGCTTACACCTTTGGCCTCAAGCATCGATGGACCTATTTTTTGAGAACTTTGCCTGATATTCAAGAATTATTGGAGCCTTTGGAGAATGCCATATCTAAGGTGCTCATCCCTGCAATTACAGAGCATAGGTGCACTCGGCTGGACAGGGACATTCTAGCACTGCCAGTCCGTCTAGGGGGGCTTGGCATGACAAACCCGTGTCTTGACGCAAATCTTGAGCAATCCTCCTCCGTCAAAGTTACCATCCCGCTGGTCCAACAGATCGTGGCTCAATCCCATCAGATGCCGGATGATTCTTTGGTCAAGCCACTACAACAGGCAATGAGGAGTGAGAGAGCAACGGTGCTCCAAGACAGGGCAGAGCATATCAGAGGAGTAGCCCCACAGAAAGTCCAACGGGCACTTGACCTTGCTGCGGAAAAAGGGTCATCTGTTTGGCTGACGGTACTCCCCCTTCGTGAAATGGGTTTCAATCTAAATAAGAGAGAGTTCCGCGATGCAATCAAACTGCGCTACGATTGGCCGGTTGATGATATCCCCTCCACCTGTGTATGCGGTGATGCTTTTACAGTGGACCACGCAATGATATGCAAGAGAGGTGGGTTCGTTACCCAACGTCACAATGAGCTGAGGGACTTAGAAGCCGAACTCCTGAATATGGTTTGTACCGATGTTGAGATTGAGCCTGTCCTGCAAGATATCTCGGGTGAACAGCTGGGAAGAGGTTCTAATCGAGCTCCAGACGCGAGATTGGATATTCATGCGCGCGGGTTCTGGGAGAACCAACGATCAGCATTCTTTGACGTGAGGGTTTGTCACCCTAATGCCGATTCGTATAGGGACCTAGAGCTCCAACAGATATACCGCAATCATGAGAACGAGAAGAAGCGCCTTTACGCGAGGAGGGTTTTGGATATCGAACAAGGAACTTTTACACCCCTTATTTTCACGTCAACAGGCGGCATGGGAAACGAGTGCTTGCAATACCATTCCAGACTGGCGCAGCTGATCTCCATCAAGAAAGGAGAACATTATGCTAAAACAATCTCCTGGATAAGAGCAAGGACATCCTTCGCTTTACTAAGATCCGCACTAATCTGTCTAAGAGGTTCAAGAGCTAGAAGGAAAGCCTTTTGTGACTTTAAGAACATTGATATTGACGTTGAAACCCAGGAGGGAGCCATCGTGCAAACACTGTTCAAATAGGTTTTAATAGTTTATTTCTTTTATTTATTTTATGACATTATCTCATGGGAAGAACGTCAGGAAAAACAGAATTTGTATATATATTTTTTTGACAGATACACCTAAGATTCAAGTTTGTATGAATAGAGCATGTAAAAGCTTTCAGAGTGTTATTATGTAGGAAGGCTATTGAAATTTTTACTGAAATTATCTCATGGAACAAACTTAGGGAAAAACAAAATTTGTATATTTTATTTTAAGCCACATACACCTAGGATTCAAGTTTTGCATGAAAAGTTTTCAATAAAGTATTATTATTATTATAATAATAATAATAATAATAATAATAATAATGAAAATGATGATAACAATAAACTTACATAAGTCTAGATTCAAGAGTAGTCTACTGTATTGTAGAAGTATAAAGCTTCATGTTTGCTATTTCTTTTTCCTGTCAAGTTGTAATGAATGTTATCTGTTGGTAAGAAATGAAAGAAAAATAAAAAAATATACGAAAGCACGTGCTAAGTGACCTATGTATTTACTTGATTGATTTGAATAATTTGCTCAGCGTCAAATGAACTTCGCTTATGCATGTCTCTGCGAGATAGAAACTATGAAACTAGCTGGGATATAAGTTTTATCCAGCCTAGTCCCTAGGCGTTCTCTCTTGTCTACCGGTGACGTCACGACTCACAATAGGGTCCAGGTTTGACCGAGCCGAGAGCGCCAAGGGACTAGGTTGAGTTTTATCAGTTGGTTTTCATAGTTACAATGAATTTAGTAAGACATCGCGAGGTTGAATTTCGATTCTGAGGGAGGTGTCTAAGCAACTTAATTATCATAATATTTAAAAATAATATTAATAATGATAATGATAATGATGACGATGATGAAAATGATAAACCTACATAAGACTGTAGATTCAAGAGTAGTTTAATGTATTGGAGAAATGTAAAGCTTCACGTTTTTTTTATTTTTCCTGTAAAGTTGTTAATAGGTGTTGTCCGTTGGTAAGAACTGTGAGAAAGATAAAATAGACGGAGGCGCGTGCTAAGTGACCTAAGTTATGTACTTGGTTGATTTGAATAATTTGCTCAGCGTCATAAACTTCGCTGATGCACGTCTCTGTGAGATAGAAACTATGAAACTAGCTTGGATATATGGTCGAGTGGATCAACCAATTTTTTTTTCTCAACATTCTAATTTTCAAAACCTTTCGGCGATTCTGTTTGTGTGAAAGTTCTACAAGCTGCTTTCGATTGTTAATCAGCTATATTTTAGGTCTTTGTTAGCTGATTCAGTCTAAAAACCACAATCACATGTGACTCATCAAATATTAACGTATCACGCGCAATAAAGTCGGTTTGTCTTTGCAAAGTTTCTTGTGTGAAGTTAGAGGCGACAATAAACAACTATTTTGAGACATCGTAGCTTCAGTTCGGCAGGAAGTCAACTTTGTGCAAAGCAATCGATTTAAGATTTTCAGGAGATGTGCCTCGCACAAGTTACATTTGAAAAAGCGACCTTAATGGAAATTCATTGCATCTCAGCGCTTTCTTTGCTTTCGCTTGCCATGTCGAACAGCTTCCTTCCCAAACTGTAGATTGTCAGACCACTGTTTTTCAATTCCCGAGCCTCAGTTTACCTTCCCAAACTGCAGATTGTCAGACTACTGTTTTGCAATTCCCGAGTCTCAATTTACCTTCCCAAACTGCAGTCAGACCACTGTTTTGCAATATCCGAGTCTCAATTTTTAAAATACTCAATCTATTCATTGAAATCGCGTGATTCAGAAAGTAGAACAGTTCTATTCTGGGTCAAAGTTGGCAAAAAAACTTTTCCGAAGCACCATTCGATTATAAATGACTTTGACGGCCATGTTTAATATTCTTTAGCCGTAAACAGCAATGTTGTAACATGAACTTGTCCAAAATATTCCTCCATCGTAGGAAATTACCAAAATCAGCGATTGTGCTTGTCATCGTTGCCTTGTCGTGTGTAACGTGCCACACCAAATTTAGTTTAGCGAGAAGAGGTCCTTAACTTTAGTATAAGAAGGCCAAGACTGAAAATCTGTTATTATAAAGTTTTTTTTGAAACGCTTAAGCGCAGATTATAAATGCAACACAACGTTATATACTGCAGGTATTTCTAGTACAACTTTATTAAACGGACTTAAATACTATAAAAGTGTTATTCACTTTGAAGACTTGCTCAACCCCAAAATGTAGACTTCTTCTAACGTCTAGTTCAAGAGAAACTTGGATGGACTTCACAAATCTCCCAGTTATATTTAAGTTATTTTATTTCATTATGAAAGGTTTAACAAGTCATATCTTCAAGATGATGCGTCATCTCTCTTTTAATAATGGTAAGACAATTTTATTCCAGCTTGCATCCCATCGAGTCCTTTGAAAACTTGCTAGGTTTTCTCTGTAACTTGTGAGTAGTGGCTTGCTTACGGGAAAGCCACGAAAGAGTTTCTGAAAAAGAAAAACAGCAAACGGGTATCAGAAGAGAAAGAGATGACCCGAGTAATCAAACAACATTTTGCAAAACTTCTCCTTCTCTTCCCTTTGGAAAACTTTCCTTATCAAATAGGAGCCGTTAAAAATGGTACGCATATTTCGCCATGTTCTTAGTTATTTGAATCCTTTACTGACCTACCTGCCATGTATATTACATAAGTGTAAAATAGAAGTTATCGAGTGTATGAAGCAATGTATTGACCTGAATATTGACAAACACCTATTTGTGAAGGCTGCTCACCTTAAGTTGCTGAGCCAGCTCTTTGCTGTCATGGAATATTAACCCATTCTCTTCATGTTTGACCAACTCGTGCAAGCTAAAGTAATGATGGAAATTGTAAGGTTAACTCTTTTTATGTCGGAGTAAGTTTCTGTAAATTGCTCAATGGTTATCAATAAAGTAAAGTAAAGCCTTTTAAGCCCAACTGGCTCATTGCTCTTGGTAAATACCACAGATTTTTGTAGCATAAAGTGGGTAGGAGTATTGCTACTCACCCCTGGATGGGATGCTAGTCCATCACAGGTTACTCCCCAGCATTCTGTCAGGTTGCCCCAACAATTCGCTGGTACCCATTTATACTCCTGGATGGAGAGAGACACTGTACTATGGAAGTAAACTGTTTCACCCAAACCAAAGCACAATAAACCAGGCCATGACTTGAACCTGGACCGTTAGATCCGGAGTCCAGTGCACTAACAATTAGGCCAGGGCAAGACCGCCACTGTGCTTCCTGCTGGTTATTGATAATGTTGGTTATCAGTAATCTAATGTAAAACTAGCCTGTTCCAGGTGTTCGGTTAGATGGGGAACAGCACGAACAATGGCGAGCGAAAAATGAGGGGAGGGGTCAACTTAGTCCCTGTGCCATTTTTTTCCACTTGCCATTCGTGATGCTAATCCTGAATTTCGCACTGCTCCCCAACTTACTGAACACCCGGAACAGGCTAATGTAAAAACCCAATTACTTACCATTCAAAGTGTATAGCACACACTGGTAAGCCACAGCCAAACATGTCTACCACCTGACATGAACAAAACATTTATTTTCACTGTAGATTCCACTGTGTACAAGTGTTAATCAAAAGAATGAAGAAGCTAAAGAAACATTAAGAGATTGTTGACTGATGGACTGGCTAGCTAACCTTCATGGGCAAATCAAGTCCTGATGATGACTTGTGAAGAGACACGCCAAGGTCAGCTGAACCTGAGGGTAAATTAAATTACATGTAAATACTAGTTTGCTTCTGGGAAATTCCAAACTCCTTGGATTGGGCACAACTCTTGTCATCTAAAGTAATAATACTGTTACAATTTACAATCCTTAAATGCTCTTAAATTTATTTGGTATGGTTACCAAGTCTGCAGGGGAAGCCACAGTGCTAGCCTGCTCCCCGCTAACTGAATGCCTGGAACAGGCTAACCACAGTACCCAAGTTTCACCAAGCTGTATCAATAACACTTACCAAGCAGCCTTGGATAGTCTTCTGGTTCTAGCCATGGGGTGCAGATTTTTACATGTTTGAAGTTCTTTTTGTTGATAATTGTTTGATAATACTCCTTTAATGGTCCCTTGCCTATGAAATCAATGCAGAAATAGAGTTATGCATGCAGCCCTTCATTCATAAAAGACAGAAAATTCAGTAAATCTGAATTGTTTTGTGCTTATCTTGTACTCACCAGTTATTGCACAAACTAATGAGGGAAGGGATTCTTTATCCTCACTGATAAATTTCTCGTAAGCTATTTCAAAAACAAAAATTAAATTACCAATTTATAACATAAACCAACCTAATTTAAAAGTTAGTTTAGTCTGTTTGGATTCTAGGGATCAAAGAGAGGAGACAGGCTGGGTTAGGGGGGGGGGGGGGGGGGCGCTCATTGGGGTCAGAACCCTCTCATAGCACAAATGGACAAACTACTCAATATTCTCAACCTATATGGGATGCTAGTTCATCACAGGTTTCCCCCCAACATTTTGTTTAGCAAAATCAGGAGTTTTCATTTACTTATCTCAAAACAGATCAAGAGCTTTGCAAGTTCTTGCTTCATACCTTCAAGAGCATCCAGAAGGATGGAGAAGTCTTCATCTTCTGTGAATATTAAATCAAATGTGTGTGATAAAACACATTACATTCAATGTAAACATCAACTTGTTTGTGTAACATTTGTGCCAGTACAAGTACATGTTGTTAAACAACAACAACAAAATAATGAATTATGATAATAATAAACAATAAGCTGATGCATTTAGCACTGCAGTGTTACATGCAAAATGTAAAAAGACAAAGAAAAAAATGTTGAATAGATGTCTTATCAAACTTCAGCATAGCTTCAACATCGTTCCAAAGCCATAAAATAGTTCCAAAATACTGGTACTTGAAACTGATGTTTCAAAATAATTTTTCCAATTTTACCTGTCCAGCTTGTACTGCTGACCAGAAGAGCAGACCTATGTTGTCTGTGAAGAATTCTGCCATTATTTAGTTGAAGTGTAAATGCTGTCATAGAATGAACGTCTTTCTTGTAGTCTGATGGACTAAGGGAAGATACAATAAAATTAATGTGCACCACACTTTTACTGTTATATTAATTTTATAACCATGCATGTGACAGCTAGGAATGTAAACATTATTACCTTTCTGCTGCACCAAAAACTTCATATTCTTTGGAAAGTGTTTGAAAAAGCTGGAATGTAATGACAAAAACCCGTTTGAACTTGTTAGTTGAATTTATGATATACAGTAAGTTATGTACCTCATCAATCCCGCCCCTTCCTGGAGTGGTTCCCTCCTCTTTGTCCCATTTTTATTGCAAAATTATATTACGAAATGTTACATAATTGTTCTCATTTCCTGCCACCTTGGGAATCCTGCTTCCTGTCCTCTCTTCTCCCACCTCCCCTTTTCTCGCAGGATCCCGCACTCCTGTCTCCCCTCCTTACTACATGTTCTCTCCTCCCTCCCCACAACAATTTGCCAGTGCCTACTTATACATCAGGGTGAAGAGACGCACTAACTGTACCTTATGTAATAAAATAAAGTAAAATAATGATTTAATTAAAGATATTAAACCTGCATCACCTCATAAATATTCATACACATTTGCCTCAACATAACCATGGCAATGAGAATGCTTTGATGAACAGATGGCCTTTGGTTGAACAAATTTTCATTTGGAAATATAAAGTTGGTTACTGGGTATATAAAGTACCCTCTGAATGGGTTACATTTCTCTTAATTTTATACAAAAAAAAAATTAAAAAAATGTCTGCTTTGCATCTAGCAGATAATATTTAGAATGCAGACACCCTTACCTGCCACATGGATTTGCACAAATTTATTGTCATGTTTGTACTGGGCTAATTGTAAGCATGTGGGTTGTCTCTATTTTTTACACTGCAATAAATGTTTTTTTGTGTGTGTGTGTTGACCATCATAACTGACCTTGTGTTGGGTAGAAAGATCCATTTCATGAAACCTTGATGAGGGCCTGTCATACAGCGTGTGTGCCCTTATACAAATAGGACAAAGAGGACATTAGCTCCAGTCAAAATTGCACTATTTTACTGGGGTAAATCAAAAAGATTTCATGTGGTTCCATAACAAGTATATGTGATGAACCCATACCTGATTCCCCAGTGTTCCCACAAATCTTTTTGCATTGCTTGAGTTACACACAGATTACTTGATGACATGCCACCAAAAAAAAATTCATACCTACAAACAAAGAATATTACCAGTTAAATTAGTTGATTTTGTAATGGTTCTATAAAATACCATGAGGGAATGTAATATAGCTGGCAAAAGAATTTCCCAAGCAATTATTCTCAAGGACACTGTCTATTGTATAGAAATGGGGCAAGTATTGAACACCATTTTGTAAGTAAGTGTTCATTGCCATTGTTCCTAACCCAGAAGTGGTAAATATGAAACTTTAAATGTAATCTCCATTTCTTTTTCAAAAAATATACAGATTTTTTGCTAAACAGTTATAGACAAAATCTAAGTCAAATTATATTTCTAGAATTACTTGATATTATCTTCGACTGGCTTTTGGAAAAACCTGTATGTGTATGACTTGTAAGGTATTAGGTAAGGTTATTTAAGTTTGTGTTTGAGCCTAGTGACCCATCAGGCCAGAGCTTATCCTGGGTTTCTGTGGCATTCAGCAACTGGGAGTATTTCCCCCTTGATGTGCTGCTTGTCCATCCCAGGGTTACCCCTGGCATTAATTTGCTGGTACACCTGGGTGGAGAGAGGCAATATGGGAGTAAAGTGTCTTGCCAAGAACACAATGCAGTGGGCCAGCCAGATCTTGAATCCAGCCTGCTTGATCCATAATCCAGGGTAACATAAGGCCACCATTGCCCCCCCCCCCCCCCCCCCCATGCTGTGCTGGGTATATTTTGTAATGCTGACCACACAAAGGCATAGTGTTACCCTCCCCTCCCCACTTCGACCTACAGTGTATTGCATGCCTACTCCATGAACATCAGAAACTTACCATTTAGCTATCTTCACAAGAGGATGCTGAGCATTTTTCACTCCAAGAGCCAGTATAGTAAACCCATAATTGTGCCAATCAATAACAAATCTGCTGCCACACAGCAGACTTATGAACCAAGCTGCAGCAAGGGATGGAATAGCTGGAGGATTCTGTTTATTAAACAAATATAGTGGAATTCTGGAACTTATGGTTTGACAAGGAATCATTCTAGCAGTTGCATACTGGTTCAAAGTTTAGGCTCTTTAATTTTTTCTTACCACACATCCCACCATCCCTTTGGAGCCACATTAATACCACTTACATACCACTCACAATAAAATAAGTATGTACAGGTTCCCTTAGGCATATGCCAAAATAAGCTACTTATTATAATATAATCATACATTCAACAAGTTTCCAGTTTTAAGGCAACATTTATTGTCCAGAGAAAATATGGACTTGACAAATGTTTCAAATTAAAGTGAAATGTTCATGGCAACCAAATTGGTTGTTTTTGTGTTTCAAAGCTTCATATTTTGCATTGTAACCTAAACGCTAACTAATATGTAAAACCTACTGGCAAGTCTTGGTCTCAGGGCCACACAGGATCAATAGTTACATAATTTCCCACTTCCAGTTAGGGGGATCCATCTCATAAGACATAGGTACAGTCCAAAAACAGTTGGGCTTTGGACTTTTTTTAGTGTAACACGGCATGCAACAGCATTAGCACAACTGTTGCATAAGGTTGCTAAGCAGTGCAACCTTAAAGCTGTCAATTACCTGAACCAATATGTGTGTGCATTGTGATCCACTGCGAAGAAGTATAACAAAGAGCTGAAGAAACTGGACAGCTGCTTTTGTAACATAAAACAGTAGTCTGGGCAAACCTATAATGAAGATGATAGAAACTTTAGAAAAGTGTAAAACAGAGCAAGTGTTGAAATGTTTACTCTGTCTGAATTGTCAGGGGCTCTATCTTGGGGGTCAGTACTTGAAACTGTGAACTTGATGTTTATAAATAAATGCAGTTCCAATCCAGAGGGGATTGGGCAAACCCAAAACAGCAAAAATATGCATTATGCCACCCCTTCTACCACTGCTATATTGCACACATACTTCCTAAAACTTTTCTTCTGTGCCTGCATGTTGCATTTCACAAGTTAACCCTACATTTCACTAATAATTTTTCCAAGAAACCATGACCTGGTACCATCTTAAAGCATGCTATGTGGTCTCCGAGTCATGGAGAAGGCAGTAGAAAATCCGTAAATGACACCTTGAGATTTTGTGACCTTAATAGTGGGGCCACTTAAAAACAGGACACTTCTCATATTAAGTAAGTGGTCCCAAGCTGAAGGTGTCCTGCTTATGGGAGGATCCATACTGTATTTTCTAGATTAAGTTCAGGGGCATATATATCTAGGGGGAGGGTGCAGGGGGTGTGCTCCCCCCCCCCCCCTGAGATGACTGAGGGGTTTTCTAATACAACTGGTATTCCCCTCCTAAGAAAAATCTTGGTTTCTTCCCTGAAGCTATACCCCCGTTTAAGCACTACCCCCAATTAAGTGCCACATATGAGAGGTAAAATATTAAAGAGTGCTGCCCTTAAATTACAGTGAAACGAACTCAACCGGGGCCACCTAACGTTTTTTTCGCCAATGACAAGACAAGTTTAGAACAAAAGAATTGGACTTCCTTCATCAGCGGACCAATCACAGTAAGGGGCAAATTTTAACTGCTGATGAACGAACTCCAGTTCTTTTGTTTTGAGCTTGTCTTGCAATTAACTAAAACAAACATTGGGTGGCCCCGGTTGAGTTCGTTTCACTGTAATACTAGTGCCTTATTAATTGAAGCATCATCAGATGGAATTGTTTGAGGAGTCAAACTAAAAAATAACAGTCTAAACCAGCTCTCGGCTGTCTCGTTATCATTTATAAATAAGTGTCGTCCCTGAATAAGCACCGCAAGTGAAACACTAACATTTAGAGAGTGCCATGGTGCTCAAAAGAGTAAATAATTCTGGTATAATTATTCTCACCTCGAAAGAATTCTGGAAATTCTGGTAATGTATTTATTGTGACTTTATCACTGTCTGCTAATTCCTTGATGGGATTGGAGCCTGAATAATAAAAAAACTTTCTTTTTTTGTGAATTAAGCCTTTATTATTAACATTTTTGTACACTACATGGTTCTACCTTACTTATGCTTAACTACTTACAAAAGTTATTGCAATGTATAAATACTTATTATATTACTTGATTAAGATTTGACCTCAACAAAGATTCTCAGTAACCTGAGATAAACATCTGATACAACTGTATGTGAGGGTTAAACCAAAAAAGTATTTACTGATGATATTGCACTACAGCTACCCAGGACCCTGTGGTGTCTCCCCAAAAAATTGATAAGAAACTAGCCAACATATGAACCAAGGCACTTGCATCGGTAAATATCTTGAATTAATTATTTTTTCATGCTCTAACAGGAGGCTTAATGCATTACTAGTATTAGTAAGTAAATATGAAAGAAGTTTTCCTTTTTCTGATATGGCCTAAAATGGCATTTCCAGGGTTCTAGATTTTGAAATTTGAACCCCTATGGCTCATGCCTAAAGTTTGGCACTTTGCAATTGTATCGGATATCAACCAGAAATGACCCCACGGGAGAGAACAAAATACCTTGTGATAATTATGGGTTGCTATTTGAGGAAACAAATAATTAGACCAAGTGGCACACAAATGCATTCCCAGCTAGCAGAGGACTATTGACTTTTCCCTTTAGCTCAGTGAATACAAAGGAAAAGAGGCCTCTGTTAGCTGGGAAGAATGCACTATAAATTAATGTAAATTCCACAAGGCATTCAAATCCTACTCCCAAGCCCACTACCACCCCCTGAAAAAACATATCAATTAGATTATTTCTGCAGGGGGTTGCAGTTAACCTCCAAGGTAACCTCTTGGGCGACAACTCCACCCCACCCCCACCCCCACCCCCACCCTCCTCCCCCACAAAAAAAACTAGCAAATACTGTATTAAGACCCAAAATAAATAGTGAAATCTACAATTTAATTTATACTCCAACGGATCTTCTGTACCTCCCCATCTCTTTTGTACTGGAGTGTAGTTGCCTACCCCCTCCCAATCCCCCAGAATTCCTACCCCTGCCCTGCCCCACCAGTGGGAAGAATGGCCAATATCATTGCATACCTCCAAATCCCACCAGATCCACATAATACCCGGCCTTTGCACACGATAGTGCATGATACTGCATTCGAGGACTTCTACCAATGTCTCCAAGTACTAAGATACAAATCCTTGGCTTTGAAAGATTCTTTCGACCCCTCAGCCAATACAACACAAAGACAGCCACGACGACAAGTCCAGTGAACACTGCCGCCAAATACATCTCAAATATTTTCGATGGGTTGATCAAGGCTTTCTGTGTTCAGCAATAAATAGTGCTGTCTTAATGTTTATTGCGGGCCAAAAATCATCCGTACGGTGATATGTAAAATGTGACCAACTTTCCCCGACACTGTTCCCAACGAAGTACAAAAGTTATTCTGGTCAGCAGATACTCCCCAAAGGATACGAGTACACCGTGGAACTATGGGATATCATAACCCATAATTATTTTTCGTTCAGTCACAAACCAACATCACGTTTGAAGTTTTGTGGCCAGAAAGTACGGTCGGATTTTGGGAGTTTTGAGGATAAACGACTGAGAAGAAGATGACCTCGTTGGGGGACACAAAGGTTCGTAACGTGGGAGACTATTTTGCAACTAACTTATCCAGAGGAGCTGATCCTTTGTGGAAGGGATGGTGCAGGATATGGAACAGCTACCGGGCCAAGTACGTTGTGTGCAAGAACGCCAGAATGACTCCGTTTATTCATGCTTGTGTGTTTGCCATGGCTATTAATTACTATATGGAGTATCCCCATATAAAAGGTGAGCTTTCTTTAGTTGAGGTTGAAATGATTCTGTTAAGAAATGTAACTTATATAGCATCTGGTTAATTTCTACACATAACTGTAATTAATTTGGCCTACATGTATCTCACTACTAGTTAAAAAGTTCAGCCAATATTTTTACTAAAGCAGTAGTTATATTGGCTAAACTTCAGAATACCCAGCCACTTTTTTGTGCCTTCTAGTCCTGCTACCGCGGTCCCGAGGTGGCCATAATGAGATTCAGTAGCTGATCACATGGTAACGAAGTCATAGCCGAAGCAAGCGTGCTAAACACATGAGTATACCTCGTTCTTAAATCCATGAGCCGAACACATGAGTATACCTCGTTCTTTAAGGTGATTCCACTGAAAAAGAAGGAGTCTTTAGAATTTTCTAAGACTTGGTCCAGTTCATAACCATGTTATGAGCCTTACAAAAATGCAATAAAAAATGGGGGTCACCGTGCTCGTTTTTGTGCAACCTGGATGGCTATTATAGTAAACATATGACCCACGAGGTTCATACTAGGAACGCTCATACTCCGAAAAGGGAACTATCATTTCTAGAAAAAAATCATTTCTTGCGTTAAAATCTCGAAGCAGTTCAACGAAATAGACTTTAATCTTACATAATAAGCCATTTTAATTAAACTGGAATTAAAATTATGAAAGAAATTAAAGATTTTGCTGCGTGCGTGCGTAAGCAGCACTACCTCAAAACGTACTTTTTAAAGCATTGAAATAAAAATATCTCAAAGTAGAGTATTTAACTTTTCTTTAAATTGCGATATATAGTAGTCAACCGGATGTCTTTTAAATTTATGCATAAAAAAATGGGGGTCACCGTGCTCATTTAGAAGAAAATGACCATTTATTTCTCTTCTGAGCTTAACCTAAAAGAAAAGCCGTAATGTTGTGTGTGCACGCGCGCTCGTGCACGCGCTAAATGACGTGAAAACTCATGCGCAGCAAGGATGCGCAATGCAATTCAGTGGAATTACCTTAATCCATGAGCCGAAGCAAGCACTTAATTATTCATCGACTTCGGGAGTGCGGAACCGCGGTAGCAGTAGTTGAACACCTCTTATTTTAATTATTTTACGACTTCGGGAGTGCGGGACCGCAGTAGCAGTAGTTTAACGCCTCTTACTTTAATTATTTACCCACTCTACTGCGGTAGCACGGGAGCACCGGAGCAATAGATTTATACACTGTACACGAAAAAAGTGGCCGGGTATTCTGAAGTTGCTCCATTATATTGATTTTCACCTTTGACTGACTGTGATTGAGTTGTAAACTGAAGTATTGATTGACCTTGATAGAGGAGTAGGTAGGAGGGTGGAGGCAGTACAGTGCCAGTAGAGAAATTAATGGGTTATTTTATACAAGCGCTTTCCCATTTGTATGGAGAAACCAGGAAAAAATGAGATAACTTGAGATGTATTCCTTTCCTCTTTTCTCGTTTTTACCAGAATGCTCAGAATATTACTGTAACATTTTGCCTTTTTTTGCACTATTACCATGCTCCTTGATTAAATATGCTGCTGTTCCAGTGGAAAAAGAAATGGAATGGCCCTTTCCAGTGGAAAGTTTTCAAATGGTATACACAGTTGTCCTGCACTTAACTGTACTGTTTCATTTGCTTTAAAATGTTTATAACCACTTTTTCCACACAAATGGCAGACTGGTATAAACTTAATACCAGTAACCATGCCTTTCAATAACACACAAACTCTGCTTAATCAACATTTTTCACTGCCATCAGTCATCTTGGCAAACTTCTCAGGAAACAGAAGGTTATTGGTAGATTTTGATCCATTTATTAATTTGTTCTTTTTTAAAGGTTTGTTGACTGTTGTGACTATGATTAAACATCAGAGTTTGTGTGTTTTTTGGAAGGTGCAGCAAAATGTCCTTGTAACTTTTAGGTACTGATTATGTGAGACCAAAATTGTTTTGACCTGATCAGGTACTGAACTAATGCAATTGACTGAGAATTTCATATGGGTCTTGTTGCTTAGTCGTAGTGGCCTTATGAAAGTGGCCTTCATATTGACTTGAGTCATGCTGGTTGGTTTCATGTAGTCACTTCTTTGTTTTCATACCAGTGCTTGTACATCTGGGCCAGGTTGTTCAAAGCACCATTAAGCTAATCCCAGGATTATCATGAAATTTGACTTCAGTTTACAGCTGTATTCAGTGAGGTTTTTTTTTCTGTTTATATTTTCTGTCCTCTAGTTTTGACGTTGAATAATCTCAAGCTCCACAAAACATAAGCATTAAAAAGCACTTTAATACAAGAGAAATTGAACCATCTATTGACTTCTGATCCTGGGTTAATGTTTAAATCGGCTTTCATGCAACCTGGCCCTGAGTTGTATCTCTGATTTACATTATTTAGCTAAGATAAAATAAGAACCCATGGAGTCATTTAAAGGTGTCAGGTAACTGTCTAGCTACCATGTGGTGACTTGTCTCTGTTACATGTGTTTCACCATTGGCATCATGTGTCTGCCAACAGGTAAATAAGGGCCTTATCATATGAAATGAAAAGCAGTCAATGATGCGTGACACTTTGGATCATGGTAAAGAAATTTGAAAAAACTCTTTTAAGTGTCAAAAAACTGGAATTTTACAGACAACACTGAAGAAGGGCTAAGCCGGTCTGTAAAATTCCAGTTTTTTGACACTTAAAAGAGTTTTTTCAAATTTCTTATCATATGAGCCTGGTAACTGGGCTGGCTTGGTTACTGGGATGAATTCTGTCGTCTGTTCATATGGGAAATTTCAACCTGGTGCCCAGGATGAGATGCAAGAAAAAAACCAAAATGGCGCCACATAAACATGTATTGTTCGCGACTATCATAGCTTTGTTGACTCTGGTAACTTTACTAATAAAGCCAATTCGAATACTTTTGAATTGAAAATGCATTCACGGCAAAATTATGCCATTTTGGCCGCCCAGTATTGAAAACGAAGCTAATTTGGCAAAAAAAATTTCGTAACCGGGCTGGAGTGTTCATATGGGAAAATTTTCATCCTGGTTGCCGAGATCTCGGTTGTAGAAACCGAGATCTCGGTAACCGGGCTGGCCTGGTCAACCGGGCTCATATGAAGAGTCCCCAACTCTTGTCTGCTCTCATACTTAATTAGCTTGAAAATCAATATGAGAATGTGAGTCAATGTGTGTGACAGTCCATGAGAATTGGTGGTCATAACACCCCTTCTGATGGATTGTTTTCCAGTTCTCGCAAAGCCTCACATGAATGGCTTGCTACCTTTCAAAAGAACAACAGAACAAACAACAGGAACAATGCTCTTAGCCGCGGAAACAATACAACTGCTACACTAGATGAACCAGTAGAATTACAAGCTTAAGAGAGCTGCTACACTACTGCTTCTGATCAGTTGGCATACTATTATCCTGGCCATTCTTTTTATAAAATTAATAAGAAAATATTGTAATTGCAGTCCTTCATAAAGTGATCACCTTGACATGAATGCCCGCTTGATGGTTAACTCTTTCATTTTCTCTTAGAACATTCCATGTGGAGAAAGTATCATTAAAGACCTGTGTTAATTGATTGCCCTGGTGTTTTCTGTTGTACCTTGAGAGTTTCCAAGATGACAAGAAAAGGAAGAAGACAAAACTTTGGATTGGACACTATTTGGTTGTAATCATGCATTTGTCAGAATAAAAACTTGATTTTAAAGTCTTTGTGTAAAGTATTTAGACCTATTTAACCTTTCAGTTGCCAGGGTAGTTTCCAAATCAACTGGCAAGTGGGGGCCCCCCACGAAAAAGGGAAAAGCCCTGGGGCGAGGTTGCCCTGGGGACGAGCTTGGGTTTGTTTGTCTTTATTTTGTGAATTTTTTGAAATTGCAAAAATTATAAGTCCCGCGAAAATAAGTACGAATAATGTAATTGATCAGTTATTTGTTCTTGTGTGACACCAACATCAACTTAAAAACCCTATTTCTAGCATAAATTTTAATGTAAATTGTAGTGCAATATATTCCATATACATGCTTTGTGTTATTACTATTATCCTTTAAACAAATAATTTTTCAATTGTTTCTATTACTCTTGTGGCCTGCAATGGCCCACTCCTAGGTTAGCAGTAATTGTGTTAGCCAAGTTTATGTTTGACTTCCACCATGGTCATCACTCAATTCGCTGTTTTCACCGTTCCCATAATAAACCTTGTTTACCCCCCCAAGAGTTTTGCATAAGCATTGTTTTCTATTTCTCTTGGGATTTACAATGACGTACAATGGTCCCTGGAGAAATTGAAAACAATGCTTATGCAAAAATTGTGGGGGGATAAACAAAGTGTATTATGGGATCGTGAAAATAGTGAATGCTCGTTTCCATGAGAAGCATTGCGTGCCTCAACGACCACGTGATTTCGCGCAGAAGTGTGTGACAAGCCAATCTTTATGGAAGGAGGGGGGGGGGGGGGGGGGGAGGGAGCATGGATCACGTTTCACGAAAAATAAAATAGCCAAATCATCATTCACGCGAAATAAAATAGCCATTTCACGAAAGCAATATAAAAAGTGTTTAAGAAATTAACTATCGGAGTGGAGTGACCTGGCTCAGACTGACGCTCGGTTACTGTCATGCACAAGTCACACAGTTTGCCACACGCAGTCTTACTGGATAATTTTTATAAGGAACGAATCACGCTTTTCAGTGACATTTTACAAGAACAAAACAACAACAGTCATTTCGCAATTTTCATGGAAAAAAAAAATCAATTCATGGTTCACGGGTATGTAGCCAAAGCACGTTTCGCAAGAAAAAAAAAAGAGTCATTTCACGATTCACGAGGGAAAAAGAGGCCTTTCACAGATCATGAAAATAACCCTTAAACACCCTCTTTATACTGTGGAAACGAAGAGCTGATGACCAAGGGCTGGTTTTCTATAATTGTTTGTTATTTTCGATGATCCGTCCTTGCAGCTGGTATCGTGGTGGCTCCGCAACTCAAGTTCTTGAGCGTCCTTTGTGTTTTCATTGTCAGTCGGAGACAAATCTTTCCTTGTCGTCTCCCTTGTTCTATCACAGTGTAGCATACATGGAATCAACGAAGCGACAATATATGCACCGCCAGCCATGTAGAATGCAGGCCCGTATGAACCAAGTTTATCAGCGGTCAAACCTGACCATTAATGAAATTGTGCGGTTATTAAACTGATCAAGTTGTGTGACATGAGTTACAAAATGAGCCAAGGAGAGTTCTGAGCATTCAAAACAGACCCCAACTTCGCGTACAAATTGACTTGCAAATCAGCTGGTGCAAATGGGGGTAGGCCCTGTTCCTGAAGCTCACACCCTCCGCTTACTATTCAATGAGCATGCATAAATTTATGTGCCTCTTTTTTCTCTGCATAAAAATCATTGAGCCCCCCTCTTTTTGCATCAGCCCTCCCCCCTCTAAATAATGACTTGTCCCCCTTATTGGTCGATGAGAACATAGACCATGAAAATAACATAACTTGTAACGCAACGTCACGTGACGAAAATTTCGAAAAATCTGTCTGAATTGTCGCGACGTTTAAAAACAACATCAGACGATCGTAAAAAGCAGATGGAACATTTTGAACGAAATTTTCCACGCATTCGTCGACTTTAAGTGGAAAAATGCAATCAAAAGAGCTGCCATGATCAAGCGCGCACGATTTCGTACTGATTATTAGACACCGGGCCCTCCGGGTAGACGTTCTTTTGACACGTCAAACAATCTTTCTTCCCCAATAAAAAATGAACAAAAAGAACTTGGGCACATTTTTCACTGCATGATTCTCATAATTACGTGCCAGTTATCCAACTTAGCCTAGCACGAAATTGCACCTTCACCAACACAATACAAACCTGATATTGGCGGTCCAGCCAATGACGTCACAGATGCAATAAATAGCAAGGAACCAAATGCTGACGCAGCTCTTGAATGATCTACGCATGTCAGAGCTATGACGTTAACAGCTGTAGACATCGCTCCGTCACCAAAACCAAATATGACGGCGTATGCGACAAGCGCTTCGTACTTTTGAGCCAAAGTAAGGAGGATTGTTGAAACACCGTTTAGTAGCAACATGCCTTGTAAAATGTAAAAGTTATCCAACTTTTTGAAGGAGCACAGAAAACCACCCACGAAACGACCAACAGTAACATTGATTCCCAGAAAGAGAACAAGTCTCGCTGACGCACTAGAAGATATTCCACGGTCTTCAGAGTACTTAACCTGAAAAGCAAGGTACCATGGTTAAAATGAGCGAGGAGGAGGAGTAGAGGAGGGGGGTGGGGGTCTTCTGGAGCCCTGGAGCCTTAAAGGGTTTGGCTTGGAACCCGATACCGAAGACCTTTCCCGTCGAGCTCAAACAAAAATTTCATGCCTTTCATGCCTTGAGGCCATGTACAGGAACTGTATTTGTTCAATCTTGGAATCCTGGAACCATATATTTTTTAGGCGTAGCCCTCAGGAGCCCAAACCTTTCTGTGACAATGACAATAAGCTAAAATGAGTTAATCGTCCGTGGTTCGTTGTAATCTTGTTTTTCAATTCCTTTTTAGTACTTTTTCCCCTTTGTTACTGTTGTTATTAAGTGTGGGAACACGAATAATTTTATGCGTTCAAGACAGTTAATTGATGGTCATACTCTGTGCCTGGTGGGAGCTTCTACAATGTATTAGCAAAACCCAATGGCCGACTCCGCCGTCACCTGCTATTGACCGGTAGAAGGCTCTTGGAGCGCACACGTGGTTTTTGTGCAAGTTTGCTATGCTCGGTCTCTATCGACTTTGATAGTTCATTTGGGGCATCACCCTCGCCAACTAGTTAGAAAAGTACTCACCAAATGTACGTACATAGCGGAGCGCCCGAACATGCAGAAAAACCCTGTGGCTGTCAGCGCAAGAAAACGAGGAACCTTCCACACTGAGAAATGGAATGTAAAGCGTTTAGACGTCCGTCTCTGTCCATTCTCTTCACTGGACAGTAGCTCGCCGTTACTTACAGGTTCTATCTTTGGATCGTACAAGAGAGCAAGCAAGCCGTTTAAGACCAAAGCACCTGCGACAATCTGTAATGTGTTCCTCCAGCTGAGAACAGTCACAAGAGATTGAAGAACTTGGCTAAGAATCACCATACCCAAACCTTGACCGGTTGAGACGATTCCAATGGCAATTGTTTTTCGTTTGTCAAAACATCTTCTCACAATTTCCAAACTTGAAACAAAAGTACAGCTCGCGCCGGCGCCGAGAACACCGTACGCCACATATAAGATGAACAAATTGTTTGCAAACGAGGCTATTGTTAAGCTAAGTGCGCAAGTCAGGCATCCAGCAACAGACATTGCTCGGCAGCCAAACCGATTTACGAGAGAACTTGCAAGAGGACCAGACAAAAGACACAGGGAAATGGATAGCGAACCAATCCAGGCTGAAAAAGAAGAGAACGTGCAACTGAATAACGCAGGCTAGTAATCCACGACGAGGCACCTCACGAAATGAATAACTGATGTTAAATAATTCCCTTATTGCCCTCGTTGCTGCGCAACTCTGCAACGTCTGAAAACACAAGTGATATTTTGAGGGGGGGGGGGGGGGGTGGGTGATTTGGTATAGGCACGAATTTTTTTTACTATTTCATGCACTACGATTTTTTTTCTCGGGGCAGGTGTGTGCATGATATTTTTTTCTCCATATAACATGCTGCAGGATCCGGCTAACTGAACGTGTATGAAATTTTTTTTCGGCATTAGTCGTGTGCATGATTTTTTTTTTGTACAAGTATGCTTGCAGGATATTTTTCTTCAAAATCACCCAACCCCCCCCCCCCCCCCCCTCCCTCAAAAGTCAAATGGTCCGTCCCTAATTTTACTCAGCGCCATGCGATAACCTATACACATTACTCATTATTTCATACAAATACGAAGACTTAATATCTCTGCACTGTACCGGACACCACACTGAGCTGAGTATGGTGATAGAGCGTTTTCACTCACGTGACCAGCGGCCACACTGTTTTACTGAAACATGAAAATAGAGTTTAATTCCCGGAGGTATGACTTGAAACACAAATATGGCCGCCGTTTCTTTGTTTTTGATCACCCAATATGGCTGCCTTGACGTCATATGAAAACGCTCTATAGGAAAATAGTCAACTCAAATAATAATAATAATAATAATAATAATAATAATAATAATAATAATAATAACACGGAAAGTTTGCCGTAACAATGGTCATGGTGGGCAACAAACGATAAATCACGATAAATGAGCGGGGAAAAGACATGAAAGCGCTGCAGATAACATTTTTCACGCTGTTTGCTGTATAGTTCTTTTGCTTCGGTTTGGTGCTTTTCCACAATTCATGTGTGGGACGCCTGTGGTACCGCACACACGCGATCGAGTTGGAAGTCCGTTAATGCAAATGAGCAGTATACAAATGAGTTATACAAATAAGATGTAAAAATGAGTTATAAAAATGAGTTTTACAAATGAGTTGCAACATTGTATCCCACACATGTACCCTTTTGGTATCCTTTTTTAAAAACTTTTGGGGGATATTTCCCTATTCCATCATTCCTCCTTTCCATCGTTCCCCTGTTCCATCACTTACGTTCGTTACATTCTAACATTCTACTCTCACGATATTGCGATACATTCTATACTGCGAATAGTTCCTCTGGTATATCGTAAAATTCCGGTTATAAGCCCTGGGCTTATACAACTTCGTAAGGGGTTTGGGGTGGGCTTATAAACAGAGGGGCTTATAACCGGGGGGGGGGGGAGGGGAGGGGAGGGGGGCTTATATCCGGAATTTTACGGTATTTGTTTGTTACTGTTTCTTTATTTTCCGCTTAGATCGTTGAAATCAGGGAAGCAGAGGAAACAACTCTGTCGTAGTGGGTACCCAGATTTCGCTTTGCCAAATTATTTAGACCTATTCATGATAATCGAACGTGGCACAGCGCAAAAGAATGAAGGACTGATCACAGCCCGCTAATGAAATTTCAACTAACTATTTGAAAGAGGTATATGTTCGACTCCACGGCTGTCCAAGCTGACTATCAACAAAATAATTTAGAGAAATGCTACTACAAGAAATTTTGCTTATATATCTTAAAACAGGGTGGTATAGGGGTCTAAAGAGGTTATGCGTGATCCGTCATTAGGACCGTGCTGCCAAAACTCAAGTTACGTTTGTCAGCAGCACACAACGGATCCGCTCCACAAAATATCAGCATTTAATGATGAACTTGAGCTGGCTGGCTAGTTAGTAAGCCAAAATTGGCAAACGCCAAAACTGATCTGAGTTTGATCGTAGCACGAGTCAAGCTCGAATCAAATTTTTTTACTTTTTTTCGATAATGCCGTTTGACTGTATAGGTAAAATAAACATAAGCTGATTGGTTTTCAACAGGAGACAGTTTTCAACTGTCGTAATCGGCAGTGAGAAAAAAAACAATCAAATCTTGCTGTTGTTGTACCTCTGGTACGTTATTTTCATACAGCTATTTTAAAACAAAATTACCCAAAAGTCAAACAAAAAGAAAGAAAGCACTGACTTGACTCGAACTGGAGTCGTGACTCGAGCTTCACTGAGGGGCTCGAACTTGACTCGTGCTACGATCAATCTCGGCTGACCTTTGCGGAGGACGCGTTCTCTCGCTCGCTTATGCGTTTTAGCACACGTCTCGCTGCTCGGTTATTGGAACTGTTGAAACGCAATTTTTACATTCAGTTAAAGCTAGTTTCCTTCAATAATGTACATTAAATAAAAAGTATGCGTGTTTCGTGATTTGATGGAAACTAGGCTTGTGATCTCACTAAACTGATGACCTAAAATAAATTAAGTCGATTTATTCAAACGTTCAATTTCGATTAGTTGGGATTTTCTGAGGAGTAATTGTTGTTATAACTAGACTTAACATTCAACGTAGTTTTATATCGCTTCATATTGGCTAATTAATTTATACAAACTTTTTGGAAGGAAATTTACATCTTCTTGGCGAGACGGCAGCAGCCGCGATGTAAATATGAAGCTGTATATTCGCGGCCTAACCCTAAATATGTTCCACAATTAAGCACTGTACTTTACCTGTATTTTCCCTGCTTTCCTTAAAATAATCCATGAACACGGGTAAAAGCACTCCAAAGCTAAAGATCAATCCTATAGAGAAAGCCAGATTAGTCGAAGCAGCAGCACAGACGATCCAGGCCCATGCACTGTCCTTTTTGTGCGACGGGTCGCCATCAAGGCAACGTCTACAAACTGTACAACAACGCATCGTACCACTTTGTCACTGAGCAGCTGAGACAAAGGAGAATTCGCAGGTAGCGGAAAAATTAATAAGTGTAATAAATAGTTCAGTCAAGAGAGTAAATAATGAGAAATCGTGCCTGTCGTGACGGAGTTTTCACGAGTGACGCACCAGGTAGGCGATTTCCAGCCGTTCTGGGAGTCCGGTGTGTCATCCTCCTCAAGGAACGCGGGCTCACAAAACGGCTGGAAATCGAGCCTACGTAACATATAACAGGTGGCTTAGTGAAGAAGAGGAACGGTGGATCATGGACGTATGGAAATGTTGGAACAGTGAAGGAAAGAAATGTTTTCATTGTTTCAACTGAGAAAAACAATCAAATCAAATAAAGTGATTTATTTATTTATTTATTTATTTTAAATATTTTAAACCAGCTCTGTCACAGCGTTTACTAGAGCACACCTCGCCTTTGCAAATAAGAAAAATTAGACTACAACATGAGACAAAACTTCGGGCTTTATGGAGAACATAAATATTCCTGCTTCAGTTTAAGGGCTTTAATGCTGCTTTTCCATATTTTCGGCGAACATAGACAAACAGATAATTGGAATAGTTGTCACGTTTTTGTATCAACCACGATCTCGAGGGAGACGGGGTGGCCTAACGGTTAGCGTTGAGCTCTGGACCGAGCGCTCCAGGGCTCGAACCCTGGCCGAGGTCATTGTTTTGTGTTCTTGGGTAAGACACTTTACTCTCATAGTGCCTCACTCCACCCAGATGTATAAACTGGCACCGGCGAACTAATGCTAGGGGTTACCCTGCCATGGGCTAGCATGCCAATTTGGGGTGAGTAGAAGTTCCTACTCGCTTAATGCTAGTGAAACCGGGATAGATCCGGCGGTATGGGCCAGTAAGCTAGAACGCAGCCATTTTACGGTCTCGCTTACACAGATCTTGACATTGACCATTTGGAATCTTTTCGACCAGACATACATCAATGTGCTGACTTGTGTAACAGAATACGTGGAATCGTGCACAAAAGTGCATCACATCATGAAGCCATAGTCCCAGTAGAATGTCTGGTAGCAGGTTGAAGATCTACCAAATTGCTTGAACGTTCATTTACACCGTAGAAACGAATAATTGATGACCAAGTACAACTGGTTTTCTATCGTTAGAATTTTGTGTTTCTTTCGAAGGTCCGTCCGTGCAGAGAGCGCCATGGTGGCTCCGCAATTCAAATTCTTCAGCACAGGTGTCACTTGGAGATAACTCTTTCCTTGTCGTCTCCCTTGTTCTAACACAGTGCAGCAAACATGGAGTCAACGAAGCTACAATATATGCACTGCCAGCCATGTAGAATGCAGGACCGTATGAACCAAGTTTGTCAGCGATCAAGCCTGACAATTAATGAAATTAAAAAACAAGCAAATCAAACAAAAAAACAGAACAAGTTAGATAAATAAGCTTCACAATGAACCAAGAGGAGTTTGAGCATTAAAAACAGACCACGAACCAGAGGCGGATCCAGGGGAGGGGTTGAGGGGGTTGCAACCCCCCCTTTGAGCAACATTTTTTTTTTTTTTTGCTATTTGTTTGATTCTTACTAAAAATAAAAAACAATATAAATAAGATAAATTCCAGATTTTATATCATGCCTTCACAACTCTTTTGAAGTCTCGGGAATGCTGCAAAAGGCGTTTTAGAGGGAAAAATCTGAAACATTATTTTTTGGGGGGAGGGGCATGGCTCTGGACCCCTTAAGAGCTCGTGCCAGAGGCACGGGGCTTTAACTCGCCTTCCACACCATTGGCGTTAAAGGTTACTACAATAGTGTACAACCCCCCCTTTCAGAAATTCCTGGATCCGCCCCTGCGAACTTTGCGTGCAAATTATCCACAACTTGTTTCCTAGACAATGCTAGTTTGCATTAGATTTAAAATATCGTTTTGTATATAACAAAATTAATGCCTACCAAAATAAAACAAAACTTTAACATTTATCTAAAGAAAAAAAAACAACTTTCCATGTCATTTACTCTCTAATATAACCGAGCGACTCCAAATGTATGGAAAAACACAACCTTAGCTCAAAACGCACCAGAAGAATGGGTTTCTTTCACCATTTCCAAGTAACTCGGCACCCAAACGTCTCAGTTATATCAAGAAAATACAACGATTAATTTTACTTCAAGTTTAAAAAGTGAAAGAGCAAGTTTAGCCATAGCAAGAGATCCTGCGAAATCGCGCGGAATATCGTCTCATACTTAGGCCGTGCTCACACCTAGTGCCCGAGCACATGGGCGAGACCTTGCACTCGGGCACGGGTACCGTGCTCAAATTCTGGTGTGGGTACTTGAAAAACTAGTATGTACACATTAGTGCCCAGCGAGAATCGAACTCGGGTACTGGGCCCAGGCACCAGGTGTCAACCCAGCCTAATAGCCGATGAAGCCGGAATGTTGTTTTATTCAACAAATTATCAGTGCAACGCATTTTTACAGCTAGATAAACTGTGGTTGTGCAGCACTTGGCAAAATGTCTAATGAACCTTGGAAAACTACGTATATCGTAGGATATCTGTTATGTATCGATCACAAGAACTTCCTGGACCATAATATATGGGCATCATGACAATTTGTTCAATAATAAATCGGTTATTAGCCAGCCCTCCAGGAAGACATTGTTTTGACACGTCAAGCAAACTTTCCTCCCCAAGAAAGAATGAGAACAATAAATCGGTTATTAGCCAGCCCTCCAGGAAGACATTGTTTTGACACGTCAAGCAAACTTTCCTCCCCAAGAAAGAATGAAAAAAAATAACTGTGTCCACATTCAGAAATATTCAACAACTTGGGCACACTTTTCACTGCATAAATCCACAGGCAGCCCAAGTTCACTATATGAAATATTTATGAAACGTACTCGAAAGTGACTCTTGCCTTTGAGCGGTGTTGTGTTACAAAGATGCGATTTACATACGCGATGCGAACGACGAACGGTGTTGTGTTACAAAGATGCAATTTATAATGGTTTGTATGGAAACTCAACGATTTTGCTTCAAAAGGAAAAAAAATTAACGTTCTGCGAATAAAATCGACTTGCCTTGTTGTATTCTTTGTTATTTGACCGCGTCTCAGGCCGGTTTGAAGCGTTTTGGGCGAGTTAGCGCTTGAAGCAGGAGTCACGTTCGAGTATTACTCGTACTTCATGGTAAGTCAACATGGCCGCCAACAATGAAAAACATATAGTCGCCCAACCACAAAATGAATGCTAACCGCAAGCAAATTGCAGTAAATAAATGTTAACTGCAAGCAAACTACAGGGTAAAATGCTAACCGCAAGCAAACAGCAGTAAATAAATGTTAACTGCAAGCAAAGCTGCAGGGCGACTATAGCTATATGGTGTCTTAACATGAATTATATACATATTTCATATAGTGAACTTGGGCTGCCTGTGATAAATCTTACAATTACGTGTCAGTTGTTCTAGAACGTAACACGAAATTTTATCTTCACCAACACGAAGTTGGCATAATTGATGAAACAAACCTGATATTGGCGGTCCAGCCAATGACGTCGCAGATGATATCATTAGAAAGAAACCAAATGATGACGCAGCTCGTGAGTGATCTACGCATGTCAGAGCTATGATATTAACAGCTGTAGCCATTGAACCGTCACCAAAACCAAATATGATCGCGTATGCGACAAGCGCTTCGTACTTTTGAGCCAAAGTAAGCAGGATTGTTGAAACACCGTTAAGTAGCAAAACGCTTTGTAAAATGTAAAAGTTGTCCAACCTTTTGATAGAACACAGAAAACCACCCACGAAACGACCAACAGTAACATTGATTCCCAGAAAGAGAACAAGTCTCGCTGACGCACTGGATGATATTCCACGGTCTTCAGAGTACTTAACCTGAAAAGCAAGGTACCATGGTTAAAGTGAACGAGGCAGAGGAGTTTAAGTTGTTTATTTGGGCCTGGTTCACACTAGTGACATAACGGTTACAGTTTTGGTTTGTGATTTCGGCAATTTTACTTGTTCGCGCCCCCAGGGCGGTCTACCGAAAATTAGGCCGCCGCCATTGTGTTCCCAATGAAATTTCGAGTTTGCCCAACAGTCGATAACTGGGTTATGCATAGGATCGATAGAAGGCTCTCGGAGTGCATTATGACCCAAAAGTTATATCGATATGCTTTGCTAAAAGAGCACTCAGCCACAGGGTTGTGTTCGGTATCCACTGACCTTGATAGTTGACTCGGGGCTTCGCCCTCGCCAACTACAGCCAATAAACACTTCATGCTTGCAGGCTGAGTTATCTTATAAATAGAAGGGTATATTGGAGTTCCCATAGAAAAGACAAATATTCAAAGATACTTACCAAATGTACGAACATAATGGAGCGCCCAAACATAAAGAAGAACCCTGTAGCTGCCAGAGCAAGAAAACGAGGAACCTTCCACACTGAGAAATGGAATGTAAAGCGTTTGGACGTCCGTCGCTGTCCATTCTCTTCACTGGACAGTAGCTCGCCGCTGCTTACAAACTCTATCTTTGGATCGTACAAGAGAGCAAGCAAGCCGTTTAAGACCAAAGCACCTGCGACAATCCGTAATGAGTTCCTCCAGCTGAGAACAGTCACAAGAGATTGAAGAACTTGGCTAAGAATCACTATACCCAAACCTTGACCGGTTGAGGCGATTCCAATGGCAATTGATTTCCGTTTGTCAAAACATCTTCTCACAATTTCTAAACTTGATACAAAAGCACAGCTCGCGCCGGCGCCGAGGACACCGTACGTCACAAACAAGATGATTAAATTGTTTGCAAACGACGCTATCGTTAAGCTGAGTGCGCAAGTCAGGCATCCAGTAATAGCTACTGCTCGGCAGCCAAACCGATTTACAAAAAAACTTGCAAAAGGACCAGAGAAAAAACACAGGGAAAGGGATAGCGAACCAATCCAGCCTGAAAAACAAAAGAGAACATACAACTGAATAACCCAGTCTGGAAATCCACGGCAGGCAAACAAAAGGCACCTTGCAAAGAGAATTATAAACATTATTGGATGAGGTTTTTGTGATATCGGAAATAATGAAGGTCGAGGTAAGTGTACTATAACACTTACCGAGACCTTGATTATTCCAGATATTACACTAAAACCGACTCTAATAATTGTTTTATTATACATTGGTTTTAAAGAAAACAACGACAAAACCCCCTTTTAAAGAAGCGAATCGAAGAGACATGAATTTGCTTCGCTGTACGCAGGATGCCACTTACCGGCCGAGAACTTGACATTGCTGGTGGAAATCATGCATTGCGCACGCAACCTACAGAATATTCACTAATCTGATAGCAGATTAGTGAATATTCTGTAGGTTGCGCTGATTCCAGGAATTAGCTGTAGGCTCTTAGCCAATGAGAAGACAGATAGTGACTACAATGATGTTTTTGGGCCCTTTGCAGCTAACGATCACGTGGTACAAAATAACACCTTGCCGGAGGGCAAGCAAAGCGCTGGGACATGCAAAACAAAGAGACGTCAACCAGCCATGCTTGACTTACCTTTGTCTCAAATGTCCCAGAACGGAGCTTGAACTCCAGTATGGAGAATTTTGTAACATGTGACCATTAGCTTAGAACATTATTGCACACGAACACAAAGACTAAAGATCTCTGCACTGCACTGGACACCGCGCTGAACTGAGGGACTCTGAGAACAAACTCAATGTTACATTACCGCGCACTAACTAACAAAAATAGCTTTACCTATAGCGACGCAATCTTAATCAGGATTGGACGTAAGCGCTCGCCCACTCGCCCAGGCGAGTGTCAAAACTGTCGGGCGAGTACAGATCACCGATCACTCGCCCGGTTAGGCGAGTATGATTTTCTGCTCCAGAATATATATTATTCAAAATAGGTGTAACTTTTTCCACTTTAAAATAATCTACTGTCCACAGCTAATGGTTCGCAAATATACAAAAATAGCTTCGCTTAGTAATCGTTAAATGATGAAAAAACATTCAAAATGAACTGAGAAACTCAACGGAAGCTTTGCAAACTTCCTTAAGGTAGCTTAAACTAAGGAGCAGTGTCAAATTTGGATATTTTATGTTCGTGGGCGGAAGAGGGAGGAGGCCTTAATGTTTTTTGTGTTTGTGTGGAGCTAGGAGACTGGGCGAGTGAAAAATGACCAGCGCTCCAAAATTTTAGTTTCCAACCCTGCTTATGGATTAGTCTTTTTTCCAACGTAAGACAAGCAGAGTCCCTTGGGAAATTTAAAGGTTACTAAAACAAATACTTTAAGGCAACTTTTTTTAAGAAATAGCTTTCGTTAGAATTTTCGTCTTAATATGTAAGGATTATTGTTGTATTTTTAAGCTGATGATTTAAACTAAAGATTATCCATCCATCCAGTATGGTCTGAAAATGAAAGGTCTTTCGACATACACAAAAAGGCTGTTTACACGACAGCAAAAATAGGCCCGGACCCGTCAAAAGAATGGTCCGGACCCGATGAGTTTTATAAAGAACCAACAAAGTTTTCATGGGGCCATAGGCGCCTATGGCTCTATCGTATCACTGTTTCTTTACAAAACTCATCGGGTCCGAACCATTTACCTAAACAATTACACAAAGCCAGTGGGGCAACGACATGAACGCGCTGTAGAGAACACTTTTCACGCGCTTTTCTGCTAAAGTTCTTTTGTTTTGGGGTGGTACTATTGTATTAATCCACTATTCTGACCCTATTCTATCTTGTTAATTTTGGGAGATATTCCTCTGTTCCATCATTCCGCCGTACCATCGTGCCTCTGTTCCAATGCTTCCTCGAAAAGCATTGTGAATGTACTGTCGATATGGCAAAAAATGTTTTACCTGGAATAGCCCTTCTATTATTTTTGCTTATTTCTTCGTTTATTATTATTATTTTCCACTTTATAGATCGTTGAATTCCCAAAGCGGAGAAAAGTGCTTTGTCTGGGTACCCAGATTTAGCTCGCCAAATTATTCAAGATGGCGGCTTTAATTTATGATCGACCGTGACGCGGCGCATAAAACACAGCCGGCTAATAAAGTTTCAACAAAATATCTACAGAGGTATATGTTCGACTCTACGGATGTCCAAGCTGACTATCAACTAAATAATCTAGAGAAATCCTACTATGTATGTACAAGAAATTTTGCTTACATCAAAAACTGATGACATAAATTAAGTCGGGATTAAGTCGATTTAAATATTCAAACATGGATTAAGATCAGTTGGCGTCTTCTAGGAGTACTTATTGCTATAAGTCGACTGAACACTCAAAGAAGTGGTATTTAACTTCATTTAGGACTACTTCTATAAACGCGTTGAAATAAATGGGCATTTCTAAGACTGCCAAAAAATTTATGTCACAGTGGCTGTGTAATATGAAGCTTGATGTGCGGTTGTATATTAATTCGCGGCCTAACCCTAAATCTGTTCCACAATTAAGCACTTTACCTGTATTTTCCCTGCTTTCTTTAAAATAATCCATGAACACGGGTAAAAGCACTCCAAAGCTAAAGATCAATCCTATAGAGAATGCCTGATTCATCGAAGCGGCAGCACAAACGATCCAAGCCCATGTACTGTCCTTTTTGTGCGATGGATCGCCATCATAGCAACGTCTACAGACTGTACAACAAGGCATCATACCACGTTGCGAACAGCTTAGATCGAAGGGGACTCCGTTACTTTTCAATTTAACAGATAATCAAGAGAGGTCAAGACAGCACGCAATGGGAATCGTGCGTGACGTGACAGGATTTTCACGAGTGACGCAACACGTGATTACGAGAATATCGGGAACGGTGGAACGTGGAACACTGGAACTGTTGGAACAATGTAACAGTGAAATAATGGAAAAATAAAAACAGGGTCATAGTGTTAGTGGTTTACTTTTCTACTGGTACAGTATCATAATGTGAAACCAGTGGAACAGTGGCAGTACGTCACAATGGAAAAGTAACACGATGGCACAATGGAACAGTAGAAGAGTGGAACAGGCAGAGCAACAACTGAACTCTCAATCAAACGGGGGAACCAGTGAAGGAGTGGGACAGGGCGTAACAGCAATGCAATGGCGTAGAGGAACGTAGAATAATGGACGAGTGAGACTGTGGAGCACTGAAAGAGAGAAATATTGAAGCAGAGGAACCAGTGGAAAATTTTAGTCAATGGCACTGTACTGGCATCAATGTTTGGAGAAGAGTAAACTAAATATTTTATTTCTTCTCTACAGTACACTTGGCAAGATCTTTTAAGTTCATTGGTATTTTAAGACCCTCGTCAGTGCTCTATCTAGCAATTGAACCTGCCGCCTCACAAAAAGCCATCTACAGTGGCAGATCCAGACCTTCAGCTAAGGAGGCGGCCCGCTTGACTATGAATGTTGTTGTTTCCGGCACTTCAAAGAAAATGCGCTATTTCCGAAAAAATAAGGTGGGGGCTCGGGGCCGCGAGCCCCTCCCCTGGATCTGCCACTGAATTTTAAGCTAACAGGAGTCAGGATTGTGGAGAGGCCTTTAGTTTGATAACAGCAGGAAAGCGCCTGAAAAGCTAGTTACTGTAAGAACATCAAATTGTCGTAAATTTCCAATATTTTAAAGAACCGTTTGTCTAAAATATGTTTGGTGTTGTAAGAAAACGGCATGGTAATCCAACATGAAAGATAACGGGTCCTTTGGCCATCGAGTGAAAATCAAAAGTCGAGTGAAAATGAAAAACAAGTTCTACTGTAAGAACTGAGTTTTCTAATCGGAAGAAATTATATTTTTAAAGGCAAAGACATGTATTATAATGCCAACAGTCATTAAACATGACAGGTGTTCAAGGCCTGGCTTAAACGTCGCATTTTACATGCGCCGAATCAAATTGCCGAATAAAGTGCATGTAAAATGTGACGTTTTAAACAATTTAATTCGGCAGATTTGAATTAAATGCGAGATCAGTCGAACATTCGACTGTTTCAGTTTCATTGCCGTTCATAGCCGTTCATTGTGGAACGTGAAATGACAAGATTTTGTGTATTGTGGACAACTGAACCACGACGGATAATTTGGGATTTTTATATTTGGAATTGAACGCTTACCAATTAAATGCGACGTTTAAAACCAAATGCGGAAATATTTCATTCGAGTCGACTCGAATTAGTATTGTATTCGGGGCATGTAAAATGCGGCGTTTAAACCAGGCCTAAGAGAACGACAGAAACTGTTTTCTACATTTTTTTAATAAAAACCTTTTCAAAAAAAAAATTCTTAACGATCCCTTGGGAGACTCTTCTGAAAAATTACAAAAATAGATCCCAGCAGAATGTGTGTGTGGTTACTGTTACCAGGTAGACTAATCTGCGCAAAATATAAAAGTTTTTATTAGAGGTATATACACCATTCTCACCGACACGTTACGTTATGCGAGTGCGAGACCGAAATAACGACCGCACAATCTTGGGTAAAAAAGTGCGTGACAAGCTAATTCAATGGCTGCTGGGAGTATTGATGCAGGTTGAAGTTTCACAGAATTGTTTCAACATTTATACTGTGCTAACGAATTCATAATGACCAAGTTCAACTGGTTTTCTATCGTTAGAACTATGTGCTACTTTCAACGGTTCGTCTTTGCGTAGTTCATCGTGATGGCTCCGCAGTTCAAGTTCAAGAGTATCCCCTGTGTTTTCATTGCCAGTCGTAGACAAATCTTTCCTTGTCGTCTCCCTTGTTCTAACACAGTGCAGCACACATGGAATCAACGAGGCTACAATATATGTACCGCCAGCCATGTAGAATGCAGGCCCATATGAACCATGTTTGTCAGCGATCAAACCTGACAATGAAATTTTGCGGTTTAGTAAAGAAAAAAAAAACAGAACGAGTTGATCAAGTTAGTGAATAAGCTCCAAGAGGAGTTTTGAGTATTCAAAACACACTGCAATATTCAACGTTGTTTTAACACCCTGAGAAACAAAGAAAAGAACTGATTGCACTTAAAAATGCCCAAGAACTTGAGCACGTTTCCCCATCTACAATTGCTTGCGAGTTATCCAAGAATCTAACTGAATTTGTGTCTTCACCTTCACGATGTTGACTATGCAATAATGCAAATAAATCAACTTACTTCAATTTCAGGGTCTTTGTTTGTTTGTGGAAACGAGACTGTCAACGCGCTTTACCCACCTGATATTGGAGGTCCAATCAGTGACGTCACAGATGCAATCAATATATAGAAACCAAATGATGACGCAGCTCGTGAGTGATCTACGCATGTCAGAGCTATGATATTCACAGCTGTAATCATTGCTCCGTCACCAAAACCAAATACGACGGCGTATGCGACAAACGCTTCGTACATTTGAGCCAAAGTAAGGAGGATTGTTGAAACACCTTGTACCAGCAACACGTCTTGTAAAATGTAAAAGTTATCCAACCATTTGATGGAACACAGAAAACCACCCACGAAACGACCAACAGAAACATTGATTCCCAGAAAGAGAACAAGCCTCGCTGACGCACTAGAAGATATTCCACGGTCTTCAGAGTACTTAACCTGAAAAAAACAAAACAAAATATACCAAGGTTAAAATGAACGACGGAGGATGAGGAGGCCCTAGAGCTTTAAAAGTTTTGGTTTGGACGCTGTTATACTCCCTGTACACCTCTCCACTGAGTGACATCGCCAATAAACACGGGTTAAGCTTTCATTTTTATGCTGATGACGCGCAGCTATATATTACTTTTGAGACGTCATCCCTCAGTGAGATGGAATTGAGCAAGTGTAAGTTGGAAGCCTGTGTACAAGAAATTGATACCTGGATGCTTCTGAATAAGTTAAAATTAAACAGAGAGAAAACTGAGTTTCTTTTGATATCATCTTTACACCGTGCTCGACCTCCTTTGTTACATCTAGCTACATCTTGATGTCTGTGATGAGAGAGTGCTGAAAAAGCAGGCAACATTGGAGTTATTTTCGACGAATATTTGAGTATGGTTCCTCAGGTGACAGCAGTGTGCAAACCGGCATTCTATCATCTCCGTAAAATTAGCGTCATTCATAAACATCTTACCTTCGATGCAGCCCAGCGTCTTGTTCACGCTCTCATTACATCAAAGCTTGACTACTATAATTCGTTACTATATGGGTTACCCAAGCACGTGACTAAACAGCTCCAACGTGTGCAGAACGCAGCTGCTCGAATTGTTTCTCTCTCACCCAAGTTCTGTCATATTACACCTGTTCTTATGAGTCTCCACTGGCTCCCATTGATGTCCGAATTGAATTTAAGATACTTATCATTATCTACAAGATTCTCCATGGCCTAGCGCCTGCTTACATTGAGGATCTCCTTGACAGCTACATTCCGAGACGTGATATAAGATCTGCAAAGAAAAATTTACTCGCCGTGCCTGGTTTCAAACTAAATAGTTATGGCCGCCATCCTTTCTCTGTTGCTGCGCCGTTGCTTTGGAACAGTCTTCCACAACATGTTAGGGATGCAAAATCGCTAGACACTTTTAAAAGACAACTGAAAACAGTTCTTTTTAAGCGTGCTTTTTAAATTGATAATTTTATTGTAGTTAATTATTTTAATTTATCTTTTAGCTTAAATGTTTTATTGTAAATTTGAATTTTTAACCCTGTAAATAACGCCTTTGGACCGTTGGGAAAGGGCGCTTTAGAATTATTATTATTATTATTATTATTATTATTATTATTATTATTATTATTATTATTATTATTAAAAATTGAACTGTAACCAGGGTGTGACATATTAAAAGAGTAAAAAGCGTTCTCTGGTTAAAAAGGTTTAAGAAAATATAAGCTTTCGGCTATTCTACTATAGCCTTTAACGAATATGAAGAATAGTAAGCGCGTGGTAGGAAATATATGCAGGGGAGGGTGTGAAAAGATTAAAAACTAAAAATACAATAGAAGTGTGAAAAGCTAAAAAATGGACTAACGAACAAGTAAAGATTACAATAAAATAGAATAACAAGTAAAAATTACAATAAAATGGAATATTGTCTTGGTAATGGTTTAGAATTGTTATCGGCGCCGACAGTTTTGGCAGTATGCCAAGATTCTAGAGTTCTTCGAACACGGTGATTGCCTTTGTCTATCACAGTAGCGCCCTCAAAGTCAATAGAATGATTGTTATGCCAAGCATGGTTGGCAATGTTCGAGCCTCTCGTATAGTTTTTAAGATTTCGCTGATGTTCCTTTCTTCGGGTTTTAAAACATCTGCCAGTTTCTCCTACATAAGACCAACTGCAGTCAGCGCACGGAATTTTGTAGACAACATTGCATTGGAGATCCAGGGGCTGCCTGAACTTAGGAGAAGGAAATTCTTGTTGCAAGGTTTTAGCTGGTTTACTTACAACACGAATGTCATTTTTGCGGAGTAATCTGGTAAGAGGTTCAGACAGTCCGCGGATGTAGGGAAGACATGCGAAACCCATGGATGTGTCTGATGGATCGGCCCATTTGAAGAACATGGACACCAATTCTTCTGGTGGAGGAGTTGTTGGAGCTGACTTCTTTTTTAAAATGTTAGAAATAACTGTTGATGGATAGCCATTGGCTGTCAATGCTTCCGTAACGTGACTAGTCTCGCGCGCTTTTCCTTCACAGGTGCTAGGTAGGTTGGCTGCGCGGAATAAGAGAGTCGAGGCCGCACTGACTTTATGTTTTGTTTCATGATGTGAGGAAAAATCCAGATACCTATCTGTGTGTGTCGGCTTCCGGTAAACGTCGATGACAGCAACACCATTTTTCCTGGAAACCAGGGTGTCCAAGAAAGAGATTTGGCCATTGTTTTCTTCTTCGATAGTAAAAACGATTTTGGAATCAATGGAGTTTAAGGTGTCATGAAAGGAGGAGACAGCGTCTTTCTTAATGATGACGAAGCTGTCGTCAACATATCGTTTCCAAACCCTTGGTGCAACTGTAGAAGTATTGATGGCTAATTCTTCAACAACCTCCATGCAGAGATTAGCGACAATAGGGCTTACAGGGCTGCCCATAGCACAACCGTGAACCTGCTTATATACACAATTATTGTAAACAAAATAGTTATTGGAGAGGGTAAAGTCCAATAAAGAAATGATGTCGTCGGTAGTAAGGCTTGTTCTAGACGGTAAAGTACTATCATTGTTCAACTTGTTGCGAATGTAATCACACGCTTTATTGACCGGGATAGCTGTGAAAAGCGACACAACGTCAAATGACACCATAACTTCGTCCTCGGAAATTTCCATATTGGCTACTTCTTTGGCAAACTGTGAAGAGTTGAGAACTGAATAGCCATTGAGGTTCTGAATCGGCGATAGGATGTCAGAAAGAAACTTTGATGTGTTGTAAAGGGCAGACCCGATACTCGATACAATCGGTCGAAGCGGGAATCCTGGTTTATGGTGCTTAATGGAACCCCGGATGGCAGGCGGAGAACCGTCTGTAGAACGAAGTTTTTGATAGACTGTTTCGTTTATCTTGTTTTGTCGTTTGAGAACGAGGAGTCTACTGTTCAGGTCCCTTTCAATTTTGGCGAATGGTGACTTGAGGACTGGTTGGTAAGTGTCTCGGTCGCTGAGTAGAGTTTCCATCTTGGAGTCATAATCAGTTCTGTCCATAACAACAAAACAGTTCCCTTTATCAGCTTTCGTAATAACACGTTCGTGGTCGTGTTTTAGGTTCTTTAGGGCTCTTAATTCAGCTTTGGTGGTGTTGCTGTGTGGTGGAAGTCGGGCTCTGTGGAGCAAGGAGGCGGTGGTGGTTCGTACGGCGTCCTTCGTGTCGTCAGGGAGGTGGACGATGGCGGCTTCAACTTCGGAAACGATGTCTTTAACTGGGATGGTTTGTGGGGTTGGAGCGAATTTAGGACCTTTCTCAAGAAGAGAACGTTCTGCTACGGTTAGGGGTTTTTGTGATAAATTAATCACCCAGTTTTTCTTGTCGATGGTATTCGGGCGATCATTTTCAACTTCCATTCGTAGATTTGAAAGCTTGTTCTCGTGTCTCGCTTTAATGTTGTTACGAACAGATTGAGACCTCATTTTCAAGAATTGAAGCAACGTAGATGAAGTATCTTCGGTGACGAAACTTGATAACTGTTGTTTGGATTCATCAAGAGTTCCTTTCAGAGTTTGAATTCGATCGTGACAAATAGAGATTCTTGCTCTCATACAGTGTTTGCTAGCCCGTTCCATAATGCGTTTGAAGACCGGGTGGTTGCCGGGAGGTTTAAACCTCAAGGATTTAGGAATCCAATGGTTCTCAATTGCCTTGTGCGTGAAATGTAGATGGCGGTGGTGAGCTACAAGTTTGTACGTCGTTTTCTCCATGGTTCGCGCTAGTTTGAGGGCTTCCAGCCCAGCCTCACGGCGGATACGATTAAAAATTGAACTGTAACCAGGGTGTGACATTCCATTAAAGGCTATAGTAGACTAGACGAAAGCTTATATTATTATTATTATTATTATTATTATTATTATTATTATTATTATTATTATTATTATTATTATTATTATTATTATTATTACCATTTCAATCCACCTTAGAGTCAAAAGCCAGAGAATTTTAGTATAAAGTTTTAAATCGTATTGTCTTACAAATGAAAAACTATGTCGTCTTGGTATAGTCGAGTCTCTGTTTTGTGCTTTCTGCCTGGATGAGGTAGAATCTTTAAACTTTAAACTTAAATGAAAATGACACTCCCCTTACGGGGCTTTTCAGTGACAATAAATTACAATAGAAATTACAATTTTAAAATTATAAAAATTACAATGATAAACATTACAATGATAAAAAAATCGGTCGAGCAAAGAATCCGTCGAGCATTTACTCTTTTCCTGCACCAAACGCTCTGAGTTTTGGAAATCCGTCCTGAGTTTAGTATTATTGCTAAGAAGCCCTGTGGCAATGTGTGGGCAAATGCGAGAGTGAACTTTTGTTACTTGTCTGTAACTTTTTTTTGTAACTTAATTTTTTCTTTTTTTATTTCTTTTTTTTCCTTGTCACGGTATTGTAAAAAATGTTTTGAATTGTGTTGAAAAAAATGAATAAATATGTTCAAATGACAAAAAAACACTGGGGTTCCCATAGAAAAGACAAATATTCAAAGATACTTACCAAATGTACGAACATTATGGAGCGCCCAAACATAAAGAAAAACCCTGTGGCTGCCAGCGCAAGAAAACGAGGAACCTTCCACACTGAGAAATGGAATGTGAAGCGTCTGGACGTCCGTCTCTGTCTATTCTCTTCACTGGACAGTAGCTCGCCGCTACTTACAGGTTCTATCTTTGGATCGTACAAGAGAGCAAGCAAGCCGTTTAAGACCAAAGCACCTGCGACAATTCGTAATGAGTTCCTCCAGCTGAGAACAGTCACGAGAGATTGAAGAACTTGGCTAAGAATTACTATACCCAAACCTTGACCGGTTGAGGCGATTCCAATGGCAATTGATTTCCGTTTGTCAAAACATCTTCTCACAATTTCTAAACTTGATACAAAAGTACAGCTCGCGCCGACGCCGAGGACACTGTACGTCACAAATAAGATGATTAAATTGTTTGCAAACGAGGCTATCGTTAAGCTGAGTGCGCAAGTCAGGCATCCAGTAATAGCTACTGCTCGGCAGCCAAACCGATTTACAAAAAAACTTGCAAAAGGACCAGAGAAAAAACACAGGGAAAGGGATAGCGAACCAATCCAGGCTGAAAAACAAAAGAGAACATACAACTGAATAACCCAGCCAAATAGAAACACAGACACCTCACAAAATAAATTACTGATATTAATCCCCGTCCAAGTACCATACTATACACCTTCACGAAGACTTAAACCAGGACTTAAGATCTTTGCACTGTGTCGGGCACCGCGCTGAGTGGAATATGGTCGAAAACTGAAGAGGCTTTCAAAATACCCAAAGGCTGCTACCTTCTCTTTACTGTCTATTAAAACAGCGCAGGACCAACTTGCCCTCGTTTTGTATAAGCGATAGTGAACTCGGCTATCCACGCCTCGTTGACTATTCGCTGATGGAAACTGGCTCGTGCTGGTTGTCTAATTTGTTAAAGGAGAAGTTCACTCCAGAATGGCCATTTATTTTCTTTACGCCAATAAAAAGTTTATACAAAAATATGTTATTCACCAAAATTTCAGCTTCCAACTAGCGCTAAATCCCTACGAAATCTTTCTCTAAAGTAGCCCAAAATTGGACAATTGAACGCCGCCATCTTGGAGCTAGTATTGTATGCGTGACGTCAAAGAGCTCAGCCTGAAGTTTCGCGGGATAATTTAAATACTCGAAAGTCCTTGTTTCTTTGTGGTGGCTTTTGTTTGTCAAAATGCCTGTTTGTGCAGCTCCATGTTTCTCAAACAGAGCTCCAAGAGATACAAAAAACCTTTCACCTTTTCTTTCCTTTCAGACAGGCATTTTGACAAACAAAACCACTTCAAAGAAACAAGGAGTTTGAAGTGTTTAAATTTTCCCGCAAAACTTCAGGCTGAACTCTTTGACGTCACGCATACATTACTAGCTCCAAGATGGCGGCGTTCAGTTGTCGAATTTTGGGCTACTTTAGAGAAAGATTTCGTAGGGATTTAGCGCTCGTTGGAAGCTGAAATTTTGGTGAATAACATATTTTTGTATAAACTTTTTATTGGCGTAAAGAAAATAAATGGCCATTCTGGAGTGAACTTCTCCTTTAAAGGAGCTCTGTTACGAGGATTTCGCAGATTTTTGGTCTAAACTGTTCTGAAATTAGTGGTAGGCAACTTAACGCATGAAAATCATTACCTTGGAACATCTAAAGGAAGATATAACCTTAATATGTGGATAGAAATCTAACTACGGCTATAAATATTGATTTTTTGTAGACGTGCGGAAACAACTTGAAAAGTTTAGCTAAACTTTTCAAGTTGTAATCCATTTCCATCCTTGCCATCTGCAGCTAAAGATGCTTGTTAACAGTTTCGGTGCTCTAATATAGCAATTGTTAAGAAAAATGGACTATTATTTTTTGGTTTCCTTCGACACAGATCTAAATTTTGGCTGTTCAAAAATCTGTTAAAATCTGTGACAAAGCCCCTTTAAATACTTTGTAAGTGCCGAGAAGGAAACACGTGACCATGCAATTTTACACTTAATCACAAGAAAATACTGCCTTTGTTTCAAGTATTGTTTCGCCCAAAACTGCTTCCCATGTTCAAGGGCGGGGAAGGACAATGGAGAAAACAAACAACAGCCAGTATGGAATAGGCATGTAAGCCCAGAGAACATTTTCCTCGCTCATTACTGAAGTTGTTTTACTTTGGGGTGGCACTATTCCACTATTCCATCTTTTAAAACTGTGGGGGATATTCCGGTATCCCGTTACTCCGCCGTTCCACCGTGCTCATGTTCCTGTCGTTTTATTAAATTAATAGCCTCGTCGCGTGACTACCCTCACAATATGGCGTACATAGCCCCTCTAGTATTTTATTTGTTTGTTCTCTTGTTGTTGTTTTTTTTTGTTTCTCCGCTAAGATCTTTGAAACCAGGGAAGCGGCCGTCTGGGAACCCAGATTTCGTTCACCAACTTATTCATGATGGCGGCAGCATGATCAAACGCAGCGTAAAAAGATTGCAGGACGAATCACAGTGCACTAAATTTCAACAGACTTACATTGAGGTACATGTTCGGCTTCACGGCTGTTCAAGTTGACTATTAACTAAATAAGTTAAAGAAATGCAGCTACAATGAATTTTACATATATTTATGATAACTACCTGAGAAAAATTATGTCGAAAGCAGTGGTATTTAACTTCATTTAGGCCAGTTTATATAAATGCATAAATAGGCCTTATTGTATAGTCCTTTATATACTGCGATTAAATTCACTTCATGCTGCCCGGCCAGTTAAATATGAAGCTGTACACTTTACCTGTATTTTCCCTGCTTTCTTTAAAATAATCCATGAACACGGGTAAAAGCACTCCAAAGCTAAATATCAATCCTATAGAGAATGCCTGATTCATCGAAGCGGCAGCGCAAACGATCCAGGCCCATGTACTGTCCTTTTTGTGCGATGGATCGCCATCATAGCAACGTCTACATACTGTACAACAAGGCATCATACTTCTTTGCGAAAAGCTAAGATCGAAAGGGACTCCGCTACATTTCAATTTAACAAATAATCAAGAGAGGTCAAGACAGCACGCAATGGGAATCGTGCGTGACGTGACAGGGTTTTCACGAGTGACGCAACACGTGATTTTAAAGGAAATAACAGGAATAGTGGAACATACAACGATGGAACTGTTGGAACAGTGAAATTGGGAAAAATAAAAACAGGGTCACAGTTTTAGTGGTTCACATTTCCACTGTTACAATGTGAACCCTGAGTGGAACAGTGGCAGTGCGTCGCAATGAAAAAGTAACACGATGGCACAATGGAACAGTAGGAGATTGGAACATGGGAACGATGGGGGCAGAGCAACAACTGAACTCTCAAACGGGGGAACCAGTGAAGGAGTGGGACAGGGCGTAACAGTAACGCAGTGGCGTAGAGGAACGTAGAATAATGGACGAGTGGGACTGTGGAGCACTGAAATAAAGAAGTACTGAAACAGAGGAACCAGTGGAAAATTTGAGTGAACAATGGTACTATACCGAGTGGTACAGTGGCACTCTGAATATTAGCATGAATTTTTCGAGTACACTTCACCATCACCAAAATGCTCTGTACATTTATTTTTGATCAACACCATTATGGCTGGAGTTCATGCTATGTTTATGTCATCATAACCATCTCTAAGATCGCAGTTTACTGTAAGGACAGTGTAAGGACCGATTATTTAAACGAAGCCAAAGTTAGACGTGGTTTAGGGTTAAATCGAGGTGCAGATGATGGCTCCTTAAATCATATCCTGCGAGCAGAGTTTTCTTCGATCTTCCTAGATTAGTCGGGAAGAGAAGAGGAAGAAGACTCTGCCAACGGCCTCAAGAATTCATATTGAGCATGCTCCAAAATCAAATGTAACCAAGCCTCGCTCAGCCTCACTCTCAAGTTGTGGTGAAATGACCGGCAAGAAAATACACTGCATTATTACGAGTCTGAAATTAATTTATCGATTGCTACGGTCTGCTCAAAACTTGGTCGGCGATTAGGGAATTCAGAGGAGAGATATCGACGAGCATTGGTTCAGTTGGGAATTGGTTTTCCATTGATGCAAGTTCCTTTGCAACCATCGATCGTGCAGATTTGGTAAATCAACTATTTGCCATGTCCGGTCGGAAGCGATAGAAACATATTTTTTCCACTTCGAAAACTAAACAGAGAGGTGATTGTGGTTCCGTGAGGCTTGAATTCTGCCAGATTTGAAGTTTACAGCGAGCAGAATTCGCTGCTTTTTCGAATACTTTGTACGAAAGCGAAGCAGCCACCCTTTTCAACGATCGACTGTAAACAAGTTACCGCAGGCGCAGAAAAAGTCAGGAATTCGTACGATTGATCATGCGCAACAGTGGAAAACCGGTCTGACCAGATCAAAACTGGTCTGACTCATCCATTTTCTCGGATGAGCGGCAATTCAAAGAAACTCGAGGCCGTTGGCAGAGTCTTCTTCCTCTTCCCGACTAATCTAGGAAGATCGAAGAAGACTCTGCTCGCAGGGTACTTAAATCATGGCTAACCGGAGTCTAAATCGAAATATTTGAACACCGATGAGCTGGAGCTCACTAAGACCACGTTTAGACGACGTCTAACAAGCGTACATATTGTTTTGAGAGCTGTGCGGAATATTTTCAAGAAATTTTACATGTTGTAATGTCTGTACCCCAGACAAAGTCCTCGATTAAAGCGGATTCTTATTTGCAAAACACACACCCGTGTTTCAAGCCGCCATGTCCATTTTTAATGTGTACCCACAATGCCTTAGGGCTGGGTTACACAGGCAACCCAGCCACACACTACATCTTCCCCCCTTTTTAAATGAACACAATAGATACAATGAAAAGCTAGACAAAATCCGATATAACTGCAAACCGTAACAAGTAAAGGATACAAATCCAAACGCAAATAATAAAAAGCACTGTTTTAAAGTCTTAACCGGTAGTCTCTCGTTCAACGAATAACACTTCTTAGTAAAAAAAAAACACTAAGTGTAGTCCTCGCAGTCCGTCAGAAAAACTATCTTAAGTAGCAAAGTCCTAAATAAGTTCGCTTAGCTTAGTCTTTCAAGTAACATAGTCCTTAAGCCAGCTTGGCTCAGTTCTTTTCCGTGTTGATCTTCAAGGTTCACCGGTCTGTTCTGGCACCGGAGTAGCAGCGGGTTGTGCTGATGGTTCCATAGCGGGCTCAGTCACTGGTCCTTGTGTTGGGATCTCATCCGGTTCAGGAACAGGAAGGGTAGCTGGTTCCAGTACTGGTTGCTGAACCAATGGCTGTGCTACTGGCTGAATTCCTAACTGCTGTGGCTGGCAAGCCTGTGGTCTTTGTTGTATGAACCTTTTCACATGGCCTACATTTCTCTTAAGTAGGGTTTCACCTCGCTCAATAACCACTAAGTCCCCTTTCTTGGATATAACACTGTATGGGTCTGGATCATACACTGCAGACAGCTTATTTTGTCTCCGCTTCAACAGTAACACCTTGTCTCCTTCTGCTATGTCTGACTCGGCAGCTCTCTTGTTAGCAGTTTCAGCCACTCGCTTCTTCCGCTCTGCATCCTGATCTCGTGCCTGCTGATCTGTGGTACTCGACCTCTCCTCTTCCTCATCCCCTTCAAATTCTGGCATCTTTGTCCGGATCTTCCTTCCATACAATAGCTCAGCCGGGCTAACACCTGTCGTGGTGTGAGGTGTTGACCTGTAGGCAAGAAGATACTTCTGAAGTTCTTGCTGCCATGGTTTCCCTTCAGCTTGTGCTGCACGCATTGACTTAAGGAGAGATTTATTCTGCCGTTCAACCTCTCCATTCGCTCTCGGCCACAGTGGAATTGTCTTGGGAGTTGGCAAATTGTCAGGCTACCAACTGAAACTGCACATTGATCCGGAGGTAAAACCTGTAGCACAGAAACCAAGAAGGATTCCTTACCCTCTGAAAGAGAAAGTCACAAAGAAAATAAATGAGCTTCTTGATCTTGACATCATTGAGAAGGTTTCAGGTCCAACAACATGGGTGAGCCCAGCTGTATTTGCTCCCAAACCAAACAAGGATGATGTATGGATTTGTGTGGACATGAGGTGCGCTAATGAGGCCATACGGAGGGAAAAGCTTCCAATCCCAACAGTGGATGAGGTGCTGGAGGAACTGAATGGGAGCACAGTTTTCTCAAAACTTGACATGAACATGGGCTTCCATGAAATTGAGCTGGAAGAAGGTTCCAGGGATATCACAACCTTTTCAGCTGGCGATTCACTGTTCCGCTACAAGAGGTTGAGTTTTGGTATTAACAGCGCTCCAGAACAATACCAGAACAGTGTTAGACAAACGATTGCTGGGTGCCCTGGAGCCACCAACATCGCTGACGACATTGTGGTGCATGGAAAGACAACCGAGGACCATGACAGAAACCTTGTTGCATTGCTAAACCGATTGCAAGAGAGAAACCTCACTCTCAACAAGGATAAGTGCAAGATTGAAATGAGTCAGATTGTGTTCATGGGTCTGCTTTTAAATAAGCATGGTGTGGGACCAACAGAAGAGAAGGTCAAAGGTATTCGGGAAACAGAGGCTCCCACCAATGTTGCAGAGTTGCGAAGCTTTCTGGGACTTGTCAGTTTCAGCTCACGGTTCCTGCCCGATTTTGCAACAACTGTGGAACCACTTAGGAAGCTGACACGTCAGGGTGCCAAGTGGCATTGGGGCAAAGAGGAGAATGAAGCGTTTGAGGCTCTAAAAAACCAGTTGGCTGAGGCATCAATGATGGCCTTCTACGACAAGGCTGTACCAACCGAAGTGGTTACTGATGCAAGTCCAGTCGGACTTGGGGCTATACTTGTGCAAGAAAAGCAAGGAGTGAAGAGAGCGGTCGCATTTGCAAGCCGAAGCTTGAGTGATGTCGAACGTCGATACAGCCAGACAGAGAAGGAGGCCCTAGCGGTCGTCTGGGCCTGTGAGAGATTTCATCTCTACTTATCTGGGTTACAGTCATTTGAGCTTGTCACCGATTGTAAGGCTCTTGAAGCTATATATGGTCCTAGATCTAAACCATCAGCCAGAGTTGAGAGATGGGTCCTGCGTCTTATGTCCTTCAAGTACACAGTGCGTCATGTACCCTCAGGCCAGAATATTTCTGATTGCCTAAGCCGTTTGACAAAGATACCAGCCTCACCCCATGACGGTGCAACTGAGGAGTATGTCAGAATGGTAGCGGTCAACGCTACACCACGCGCGATGACCACCCGAGAGATAGAGAGAGCTTCCGCTGAGGATGAGGAACTCACTGAGGTGTTTCGTTGTTGGAAAACATGGGACTGGTCTAAAGCGCCTAGTCCATACAGGTTGTTGCGTGATGAAATTACTGTGGTTGGAAGATTGGTGATGAGAGGCATGCGGATTGTTGTTCCTGCAAGTTTGCGTAAACGGGTCCTAGAGTTAGCCCACGAAGGACACCAAGGGATAGTGAAAACGAAAGATCGCCTTCGAAGCAAAGTGTGGTGGCCGAATATGAACAGTATGGTGGAAAGTCACTACAAGAAATGCCTTGGATGTCAAGCTGTGACTCCTGCTGCCACCATACCTCCTGTGAAGACAACGACCATGCCAACAAAGCCGTGGAGGGACCTTGCAGTAGACCTGATGGGTCCACTCCCGAGAACACCTTTGGAAAACGATCTACAATACCATCAATGTCACTGCCCACAGAATAAACGTTTGCCACACCCCCTAGTTCTGGTCCAACTTTCAACACTTGCAATCGCTTAGCTGCAGGACTACCGAGTAAACACCTTCCTTCTCCTTGCGTCACGAGGATCGTTTCCATAGTTTTCCTTCCATTACACTCAATACTCGCCTCAAATTTACCAACGACTGGTAAATAACCATTCCCATACACTCGCAGGTTCCTTTCTTCCGGTTGCAGTTTTGTTTTAAGGCCACTCTTTACAAGGTTGTTAAACTGCCTCTCACCAAGTACAGTAGACTGGGCACCCGAGTCAACAAGCATGCTTGTGGTTGTGTTATCAATCTTGACCATAATCACATTATCATCACAGGCCCTCTCTCCATTAAAGTTTATAGGGAAGGCATAAGGCTCATCCCCACTGTCATATTCAACTTGATTAACTTGCTTGTTCCTTGATTTAAAATCACGTTTAACATCACTATAACGCTTCCCTCCACGTTCTCTCCCGTCTTTCACTCTACCACCCTTTTTGCTCTCTTTGTCACTCTTACAACAAGCTGCCCAGTGCCCTTTCTGACCACACTTTGCACACGTTTTACCCCGAGCTGGACATACCTTATCACGAGCAAAATGTCCCACTTTGCCACATGCATAACACTTCTGGGTTCCAAATCCACTTGGCAGTTTCTTACTGTCGCCGTCCTTGACCATGTTCACGTTACTCTGTCCTCCCTCTCCTTCGGCAATATTGCTTGCCTGACGCCGTGCCGTTTCCCACGCTCTCGCCTTCTCTATCGCTGCAGCAAGCTGTATATTTGGCTCCTCAAACAGCTTGGTCCGTAATTCCAAAGAAGAAACTTTCTCCAACAACTGATCTCTCACGGCGAATTCAAGTTCCTCGGGTCCATAGCTACAATGCCTTGCTTGTTTTCGAAGTCTGAGTACGAATGAGTCGACATCTTCTCCCGGTTCTTGCCGTAGTTGGCGAAGAACATGCCTTTCGTAAGCAGCATTTTCCTGTACTCGAAAATAAGCATTCAGTGTTCGAACAGTTTGTAAATAAACATTATCATCTTGGCCTTCCGGAGCATTGATGATTGTCAGATTCTCGAAGATATCCTGCACGCCAGAACCAGCTCGATAAAGTAATTCGTTCTTCTTTCTCCCTGCGTTTTGAAGATTTGCTTTACCTTCGGCAAAATATGTAAACCCTCGCAGCCAAACACGCCATCGCTCACTCAATTCCGATTTCGAGCCCGAAATATCCATCGGTTGGATATTTGCCGATGCCATACCGCTAGAAAGGATTATTCTCGCAATCCTCGTCGCCAATGTAATGTCTGTACCCCAGACAAAGTCCTCGATTAAAGCGGATTCTTATTTGCAAAACACACACCCGTGTTTCAAGCCGCCATGTCCATTTTTAATGTGTACCCACAATGCCTTAGGGCTGGGTTACACAGGCAACCCAGCCACACACTACACATGTGTTTTCAAAGGAAATGGAAAACGGATTCAAATATCTCTTTAACCAGCTCAGAGGTTCAGAAAGCGCATAAAAATACAAATCAAGAAACAAGTTGACTGCAATGAGCAAAAATCAGTGAAAATAGAGGGTTAAACGACGTCTGAACCTACCCAGGAGCAGGTCCAACTTGCTATTTACGGTTAAACTTCGTCTAGACTCGGCTTATGATAAACGTTGTTTACATATTTGGAATCGCAGGCTAAATCCCGATTTAAATAATCGACCCTAAATGTTTGTAGACCAGTTTTCGGTTGCAGACGTTACAGGTTTCTACTTTGGGGGAGAATTCCACATGAAAGAGACCGAGATGCTTGTCGGAAAAATTTAAATTAAACCCCTAAACAAAACAAACCAACGTTACTTCCGATTTTTGATCGCCTTCAATTTTGTAAGAGCAAATTTCGTACCCAGAGCCCGCTTTCCTTGTGTTCAGCACCAAGAAGGCCGACTCTGCATCTGAGCAAGTCCGACCTGAAAGTCCGCGATTAACAGACTTCCGTTTGTTGTGCGCAGACTCCTGTTCAACTGGTTGGCTGTCACTCGATAATGAGCACTGCGCATGCTTAAACAATCCGCGTTCTTGGTGCTGACCAAAAGAAAAGCGGGCTCTGGTGACCAGACTATGTAAGAGTTGAAGCGTTTTGTGCAAGAAAACTGGAAGCAAACGATTCGTAAATGCAATTTCATGTAAAATAGTCCTATCTCTAAGCATATTTGGCGATGGTGATTTCATTAATTTGAGACAAATCTCTAAATTTGGAAGTAACAGTTTCGGCAGAAACTGTACATGCGCGGTATGTTGTAACCGCTGTGTAGCAACTGATAAGAAGCATTACATTACAATACATAGTCAGAGAGTTTTGCTTTCTTTGAAGATCCATGTTGGATTCTTCGTGAAACGTAGCAACAGAGCATGTCATCTTCATACTCAATGTCGTTTATCACATCAATGTAACACTCCAGCTTGTCCAAGGCTTGCTCTAACCTTTCCACCATTTCGTGCTTGTCTGCGCATGCTCTTCTGTTTGCACGCTGGTATGTGTACGTAACCTTGTTCGCGTACGCGAACTGAGCATCAGCGGGTCTGTTAAGTGCACGCATTCCCAAGACGTCTTTGAAGCGTCTCATGATGAAGTCCAAGATCTCAAATTCGTTTTGCATTTTGTCATTTTGCTGCTTTACAACTTTGAAAGACTCGATTATGATAGCAATCAAAACGTTAAGAAACAGGAAATTTGTCACAATGAGGTACAGAAAAAATATCAGCGCTCCAAGCACTTTGTATCCACTCATCATTTCGTCATAGTTGAACTTTCCAAGGAGGACACTGAGAAGTTTTTGCATGGAACTGAACAGCGTCCTGAAAGAATCGTGGCTGCTTGCCAACAAAAAGTGGTAAACCAGTGAAAATGCTAGGAAGTTAATGCTGAAAACTAGGAAGTATTGTAAGAGTTCACCGCTAGCTTGTTTCAAAGTACATGACAGCAGGAAGATTCGGCGGTTGAACCGGAACAACTTGATGAATTTTAGGCATGTGACGAATACGGTAACACCGATCACGTCCTCGAACATGAGTTGCCAAGCTGAAAGGTACTGGAAACTGATGAAGTTATTTGGATTTTTGAGGTAAAGGTGTAAAGTCCATTTCCTTAATCCCAGACAAATAAAGTAATAAGATATTGCGATCCAGCAGAGTATTAAAACAGTTAGGTCAATAAGATTCCACACCTCTGCGAAGTACATCCGTCGTGTCCTGTAAAGCTTCTTCGCCTCGCGGTAGGTGAAATACAGAACAAAGAAGAAGAAGAAAACTTCGCAGGCAAGAATAAACAATTGAAAATCACCAACATAACGGTACAGGCGATAAGCTAGGACCTCCGAGCGCGGGAAAACACCACCGGTCGGCAGCGTCTCCATTAAAAATGTTACAGCACAGAAAAGATTGCTGTTTGGATTGTACAAGGTGAATTCCATGAACAGACTTCGCGTATGGCGGTCCAACCAGAGTTTAGCCCTTGCATCTTTGACCTGTCGCATGGCTTTGTAGTAAATGTGAGAAAGTTCTAGCACATACCCACCCCCAGAGTAGCTTTCTATGCTGTCCGTGAAGGGGTATCCGTCCAGTTCACTCGCAGGACTGTAACGCCAGGGGCCTGGTGATGATGTCTGTGTTTGAGTGTTGGTATTGTTTATGAGCGATTCCCAACCCGCCGTGTATGCCTGTTTGTCCTCTGATGTCATGCCGTATTCTGCGACGCATCTTGAAAAGGAGCTTTGTGCTTGGGACACCACAGAACACGAATCTAAAGGAACGAAAGGGGAGTTAATTAATTAAATAATGTATTAAGTGTTAAATACCCGTGGGGCTGGTTTGATTAGTTCAGATTGGCTTGTAGCTGTCTTCTTGTAGATTTTTTCGTTATCGGGAAGCAGGAAACCCATAAACGAGTGTCATATGTGACGTCACAGGGTATTGTGGGATTCATACGTCTCTTTCTAAAGGGGCTCGATGTGAAAGTCAGGCAACCAGCTCAGAATGTCATTAGGTTATACCTTCCTTCAGTTTCATTGACAGAAAGTTTGCCAATGCTTTTTAAAGGAATGGAGTTCTCCCCCAACATACAAAAGCTTGTTAAATTTCTAATTTAAAGTGTAAAGGATCTTGAGTTCACGTGTTAAATAGTAACGAATTACCCGCGATTTTAAACCACTTGTTGTCACATGACCAAACAAACATGAAACCAGGTGACAACGCGGATCTTATTTTCTGTGAGTTATGGTCGAAGGTTTCGTTTTCTTTACTTTTTAGACCTTGTGACGAGAATATTATTATTCATTTGATAAATATTAGTGTTAGGTATAGGGTCTCCGCTCACCTTCCTTCGCCCTATGCTGTCGAAGCCTTGCTACGCCCACCACCAGTCCACTTTCTCCTTCCATGAACTTTGGCGCTTTTCCTGTGTAGAAGTATGATGGCAGGTTGTACAGACTCGGTAGCAGTGCATTCTCTGTCCAGTCCCACATGTCCCTTTGTCGAAGAATCTACAAAGGAACAAGAAAATAATGTAATGCATCAATCAATTCCCATTGGAAGTATAAGGATACATAGGAGTAGGGCGTTACGGTGAGTGACCAGCTTAGTTGGCACGTCTGTTTATAGGTAAAAGCTTAGTGTGTAACACTGATATGTTGATGACACTGATATGTTCATGAGCGTGGGACAAAGAAAAATATTCTGATTCCCCGACGGGAATCAAACCCCTGGCCTCCCAGATACCGGTTGGGCGCTCTATCCACTGAGCTGCGAGAGACTCGTGGTGAGCTTGGCCATTTTTTCGAGGTTCACATGTGACACATGTCCTGCAAACTGGTACGATCACCAATTCTAAAGCGTCATATGGGAACATATCATCTTTATCATTTATTAACCGAGGTTAAAATTCACCATCTTCATTATTTACTACATTTTTAACTTTATAAACGAAACTCGGGAGCTAAATCCTTGGAACTTTATGTAGAGGATTGATACATGCTTTTATTTTTAGTCGTATTGACTGTATGATAGCCTATTACTGTCACATCACCCCCTTGCTGAAATTCCTCCATTGGTTGTCTGCTAAACACTGCATTGACTTTAAATTTCACTGTTAACGTTTAAGGCCATCCATAGTCTGGCTCCGCCTTACATTTCTGAACTTATATGTATCAAGGATACTAGTGGTGGAAATAAGTTAAGGTCAAATAGTGGCATTCTTCTGAACTTTTCAACATGTAAGTCTCCCAGGGGAGGTACTCAGAATTTCAAATGACGGGGATGATCGAATGGGGGCAAATATCAAGACCCCAAAAATTCCCTAGGGCTTGCAGCAAAACACATAAAAAACCCTTGAACCAAAACATTGAAAACTTTAGAAATTAAATGCTTGAGTTTGTTTATTTATCATACCATCTGAATTTATCTTTCCCTCATCCGGGTGGTTATTTTAACAAAACTAGAGACACCCATGAACACTTCCTTATGGGTACGTCCATGAATTTTAGAATTTTTATAATACCCAAAAAATCCCTACTTAAATCAAGCCACCCAAAAAAAATACTTGCCAAATTTCCCTACCCAAAAAAAAAAAAACACAAAGTCGAAAATTTCAAACCCCCAAAAATCCTTCGATCATCTCCGTCACTTGAAGTCCCGAGTACCCCCCCCCCCCCCTCCCCACCGGGGCAAGTCTTTTATTACGCTGGGTGACCGATCTTTTTATATGGCTGCTCCCAAATTATGGAATGATCTTCCCTTTCTATTCTTGGTTTTCACGTGACGTCATCAAAATTCTAAAATCCAGAATCGCAAGACACCTGAGTTTTTATCCTTCACTGGCTATTAGACATTCATAATATATATCTTGTTGAAGGTTTTTAGCTCGACAGCAGCCGCCGTCTTTAAGATAGACCATTTTGAATTTGGGAATTTCACGCCACACGACATCAAGATGGCCGCCAGAAGGCTGTCACGTATGCTTTAAAATAATGCCTTATCCTACGATTTTTAATAATCTGAACAGTTGAGGTTTTGTGAGAAGTGTTTATGTGAATGCTTACATGTTCATGAGAGTGATATAACCGCCTTTTTAGCAGAAGTGAATTCCAGATGTTTTCATTGATTTCCGGCCGCCATGTTGGTGCCCAACTGCATGGGCACCAACATGGCGTTTCCATACAGAGCTCTGTAAATTTGTGTGGAACATTTTGACGGATAACTCGAGTATGGAATACCGTACAAACCCGAGACTTGGACAAACAGAATATCTGGTAATTTTCTACAACCTATAATATTCTTGAGTTTTTTCACTCAATAGTTTTGGATTTACTTTTTTGTGGCTTGACAGTGAAAACCAGCAATTAGAAATATTTTATCCGTAAATAGTTTTAAAAAGTGTCTTAAGACTCATTAGTTTCGGAAGGCGTTTTTAGCTAATTTTTACTTTTCATTAACTAAATTTACACGGGAGATGTATTTTAGTATTTTAAGTAATTTAAGGTTTTTTTTAAGTAGTTTTAATTTTTACAAACATTGTAATGCGCAGGTGAAAATTTTGTATTCATACTTGCGCAATATAAGATAATTTTCGTTATCACTATCATCAGAAATGTACACCCGGATAAACTTTACTATTCCAAACCAAAATTTATAATTTTCCATATTTGATTGTAGACCTGACTTTTTACTAAATTTGTAGCTTATTTTACCTCGCGGTTTGTCTTTTAAAAGAGAGTTTTTTAAGTTCGATATATTTCTACAGCTTAAACAATGTACTGATCACCATAAAATCCTTATTTAAGAGGGAGGGGAGGGGGGGGGGGGGGTACAGACTCTAAAACCTGTCACTTCAAAGGTTTCTCTTGCGAGAGTAAGAAGGCTACATTTCATTTATAAATGTTTTAAAATCAATCTTGTCAACTGAAATATCTAGACAACGGATTACCTGAGAGTATGTATCGAGCTTGGACCCTTTCAGTTTTCCGCTGAAGTTTTGACGCAGTAGAACCTTTGCAACGGCGTCGTTTTGACGAAAGGCATCTTGATCACGAAATCCGTAGGCGATGAGAAGAACAAGAAACGTAAACACCAGGAAGGTCCCTATATCGAGCAAGATGGCGTGCATCGCGCGCTCTTTTTGCGCCCTGTCCCGAGCGCGCTGAAGAGTATCTTCTGCCGGCACCTCGACAGGAGGGACCTTAGGGCGTTCTTCGAAGTCTTCCTCTGAGTACTGAAGCTGATTTTGTAGCCATTTTTCATCAGATCTGAGTCGTGACGGCGACGAAAAAGCAGCTTTATTTCGTTTCTTGAAAATGTAAGCGAAAAAGATGGCAAAGGCCACAACCTTGAGCGGTTGGCTAACAAAGATGTCCTGTGTGAGTGAGAAGAACATGGACAAAAGCCACTGTGAGGACTTTTTTAAGCCAAATTGGATGCCGTACAGTAAAGTGACAGACGCGGCAGTGAGGGACGTTATTATGACCAGCCCCCAACCAACATATACAAACCACCAAGGAAGTCCTTTTGTCCGGGATGTATCTTCCTTCACGGTAGTGTTGTGTGTCGTTTCATGGTCTCCTGTGGGTGACCGAGCTGGAGAGTCTCTTGAGAGCAAAGATCTTATATCATTGGTGGAATCACTAGTGCCACCAGCCCCTAAAGACACTGAAAACGACGGTAGATGAGCAGCGTGCATGGCAGACGCCAGGCTAAATTTCTTGTCTCGAGTGTTCGGGGACTCTTTAGGAGACGTTTTGTTCATGCTTTGGTATTGACGAGATGGGCAAAAGAAACCGAGCGTAGAGCCCTCACCTGATCCAAATTTAACCGTGGTGATTTCAGTTTGAGTGGACGAGGAGCGTGGCTTTATTTTTGCTTTGAAGCAGGCAAGCTTTGGTACTGGCCGTGGACGGCAATGTCGAAAAATCTGCACCAGAAGCAAATTTATCGGAAACACAATAAGGCTGCTGCAGATCCCAATGGAAACTTGTTCCCAGGAAAATTCAAACGGACCTAGCTCGACTGCAGTGTAGCGGCCGCTATCAGCCTTATACCATAAGGCGTTAGCCATCATGGTACACAAAAGAAGGGACAAACAGCAAGACACACGCTGCACCCTCGTGAAAGGAGACTGCGGTGGCCTCCAAACAACCGAGAACCAAAGGTGAGAGTCTGTCAGATCCTTGTATGCTTTCGTCAAAAACAAACGTCGAAACTCTTTCAACTCCTTACTGCTTGTTACTGGGAATATTCTGTCTATCATGCCATCGCCTTCGTCGACCGCCAGCCAAGACTCGCACACAAAGTGCCACACTCCATCAGTGTCAATCTCACGAATAGATATCAGCTTTACGAACCAAGCGGGGTCTTTACCGAAGTTATCATGCCAAACTCGGATGTACGCGAGCTCTCCGAGAGTTTCCGAAGTCGTCACGAGGAAAGAGTCGATGCTTCCGCGAGCTAACGTCATCCGCTGACTGTTCTTGAGTAGAAACGCGTGACTTTCACCATGTTCTCCTGTTATCGTCATGGCAACGTTGGCGGTTGTACCAGCATGTCTGCGCATGCCAGTACAAATGATAACCTCATAAGCGTGGGCGTCTCCTGGCCTGTTGCGCGGGCTCACTGTTAATCCTGTCTGTTAAAAAAAAAACAATAAAGAGAGAGGAAACGTCGTTTGATAACGTAACCTGACTATGAGGCTGCTATCATGATCCTTTTGCTTGCATTAAAGCTTTTTTTTCGTTTATTTTTCCTTCCCATAGATGCCAATGCTATATAATTTGCAATGAAACTAATATCCATTTCAGCTTTCCATGATTTGTTTTCTGGAAATTTGCTTCCGCAAACTTCTACTCTGTTTCAAAGACGAAAAAAATGAATTAAGAACTGAAACTCTGATTGCAGACTTCCCAGCAGTTACGGATTCCGGAATTGATTTAAATTCTAAATTCACTTATATATTTCGCGATATGTTTGCACCTTTGTTTGGGTAACTTTAGATGCATTTTTGTTGGGTTTTCCATATAAATTTAACGTACCCAAATTCGGAATCAACCAATCATATGCTTTGTTTACTGTCCTGTTATCCAACAATGTCTATTCACTGACCTAATATTGCACGACATTAATCATGGAAAGTTTGGAAAAATATGACTGTTAGAGTCTTAGGAAACCGATAATCGTTTTTAAAATAACAGCTTGAGTTAAAAAAGAAAACTTTGAAGAATGTCACAAAAACTTTATTTAAACAGTAACTAGTAGTACCAATGGATATGGTGCCGATATCGAGCTGCAAGGTTTTTCTCTATTGATACCTTATTTCTATCTTTTCGATCCTCACGGCGAGCCCAAATCAGAACCAGGAAGTACAGTCCAAATGTGACGCAGAGTACTGTGAGGACTGGGACGTAGTTTGACAGGTCTTTTATCCTGACGGCGATGATATCCATATGAAGTTTGTTTGGAGGAACAAACACGCGGCTTCCGAACCAAGTCAGGTGATTACACTGGCACTCAATTCGCTCTAACGTGGTTAGTGGACCAACCTGATATCCGACGAATGTAACACGGTTAGTGCACTTGCTGGGGTATATGTTGCGTTTGTTTAAACAAAATATTCCTATGTGAGCCAATCAGAACTAAAATTTGGCCTTTTCGTCCATTCAAGACTGAAGTCAAATCCATCGTCATTAACTCACGCGATTTTCCCGCGCTTTAACAAAGATTACATTTTCCCCCCGTTGCCACATGCTACATAGATTCCCGCACTTTACAGAACGGTTAAGCGTTCAGTCCTTCTATTTTAAACTGGGCATGCATGTGCGCATTACTGCTTCCTCCCCTCCCCTAGTAATTTTCGCCTGCGTTAGGTTGCCACAGTAGCAACGCCGCAACAACCGAACTGCTTTGTTGTCTCTGATTGGATAAAAGAAATGGCAAATGGTTCGGATACTCCAACGAAGATCTGCAAAAAGCAGCACTTGCCTCGCACCCATCTGTCCTCCACGCTTGCATATTCTCGTTCCAATAGTAACATCCAACAGCCTTCACTGACACTTCATACTGTATTCTATTTTGCATCGATGTGCCATTAGTTACATTGCTTGTCTCCGATAATTTCACGCCGAGGTACAGCCCGTCAGAATTATTCAAATACTTTCTTGATATCATCTTCTTTAAAGTGGTATTACATGAAGCGAGACTCCACTGGAGATCAAATTTCTTCGCGGCCGGCTTTGAATTTCTTCTTACGTCTAAAACCAACTCTTGTCCAACATTCATCTCCCCGAAGCAGCTTACTGTGAAATATAATGAGCTATGTTGCCCAGATTCAATCTTGAAAAAGGTCGTGTTCTTTTGAGAGTCAATGACACCTGTCATGTTATTTAGATCTTTCTCCTCTGATTGGTTGAGCGACAGGAATATGGACATAGGCTCGGTGAGATCCCGGATTTCGATTTCCTTCCCAGAAGTCTCCAAGAGCTCTAGAGTCGAGACCGGGGTGTTCATGGGAATTGCGTCGTTTGAAATGAACGGGGACTGGGACATAGTTATCACCTGCGATGAAAGAAAAAACATAAAACTCTTGTCGCGCTATCTGTAATGGAATTCATAGTTCCTATTACTTTTTTTCTACTTGAAAACTGTTAAAATTGTCTAACTCTTACTCACTTACACAGAGAGAGGGTTTTTGCCATGCCATGTAGCTCAAAACAAGAAAACCTTAACGGTACTCGCTATGAAACGCAAGTTTGTGATATTCGCATTCTCTTGCACCAAAAGGTTTAGCACATTGTAAAGGGGTTTTATTTTTAATTTAAGTAATTGTGAATAAGTTTGAACAATTTCAGTGCGCACATAAGAAGGCAAAAACATCAAGTGAGATCTCTAATGAATTGCTTTTTATTTCGAGTTAGTAATTTCTATCATATAAAAAAGTATAATAATACTTGAATTCGAACTAACCTTAGTATTAACTGTGTCGGACTGTTCAAGCTTGCCTTTCTTTACTTCCGGCGGAAACTGGAAAGTAACTTCTCCTCCATCCAAAGCCGCATCATTTATGTCACTGGAAGACTGGTGAGTAAGTGTCAATTTCATCAAGCCTGAGATCACGTGACTTGGTGGGGCGCCCTTTCGTTGATAGTCCAGGATTTTTTGCGCAGCGTAGTTAACACCTTCCAAGGATTTGTTGGTTGCTCTTTCGCACTAAAAATAAAAGATGCTAATCTTGTAACTTGGTTGATAGAGCTACGTCACAGATAACGCATCTTGAGAAAATTGGCCACCTTTTTCAAGTTTGTCTTACGTAATTCGTCTTAATTTTCAGTAGTAACTATCCGTGTTAAATAGCTTCAGTTTATTGTTACTTTATTTGGTATTTTTCTATCTTAGAGAACCGTGATTTCGAGGTTTCCTTTACTTTGAATTAAATCTGCACATCAGAAATATAACTTAAGTTCAACCCCTATACATCTATAGGCTCAAGCTGGAAACGATTTTCTCTTATTTTTGCTTCCTGTCTGTCTCACTCTCAAGAAAAAAAGACGTCTAATTTTATGGATTTAGGAGGAATTTCTTGTGCCCAGAGCTCACTGTGAGCGTAACAGTCGCTGCAAGGAAGGGTTAAGAGTGCCTCGGTAAGAAGCAAAGTGAGGTTGAATACGAATGAACAGTTAAGCACTGCTGTGGAGTATCATTACCTTTTCTTGATGTTGTTTATTTTTCGCCTCGTTGCTGTCATCGATCCAGTCTTTAATTTCATCTGAATTCTGTTGACGTTTTACTTCATTGCTCATGGACACGGAAGCTTCCATTATGATGTTCAGACCGTCAACAATGTCCCTGGTCTCATTCGCTGCCCGCACGCTCTTAAACTTGATAACCAAAGCTTTTGCCATGTTTGTGAGCGCATTAGCACCATCCACCTGGATTATGATACAAGAAGGATGTGAGGACAGCTACTGAAGGCGAAGACGAAAAAGTGCTTTACAATATGGAGCGAATTGTTAGGGACGGAGAGGAGGGGTGGTTAAGTCTGCATTCGAGCCTGGTGGCCCGTCAGGCTTATCCTGGTTTCAGTAGCATGAAGCGAGTCCGGTTTTTTTACTCCCTCGTCCCCCCGGATGGGATGCTAGTCCATCGCAGGGTTACCCCCAGCAGTAAATTCGTTGGTACCCATTGAGATCCATTTGTAATGTGAGAGTGAAGTGTCTTGCCCAAGAATGTTAGGAACGCAAATTCGTATCCATCCAGGGGAAGTAGAAAAGCCCCTAGCTAATCACTATTTGCTAAACAGGCGGAGTTAAGTGTTGGCGGTACATAAATGCATCAATATTTAAACTGCGGTTTAAAACAGACGGAGATGTTACGGACTAATATTCCAAGCGAACCTCCTATTTCTGGTTTCTTCTAGTGCTTTTGCGAAGAAAACTGGGATTGTTCGAATGACAACAGGAATGCTAGTCCAGTCCCTGAACTCTCCTTACTGCCCCTGGGTTCAACCCCTATATAGCGCGCGGAAGCCGAAAGAGTTCAGGTACTAGACTAAAGGAATGCAGGCTCACACATAGTAATGAAGACTTACCAGTGCATCAGGAGAGAGTTCAGCGGTTACTCCGATAGCCTGTAAGAGTCCTCCTAACGCCTGTTGGATACTCTGTGGACTGCTACAGCACATCCGGGAAAGTCCCGCAATAACTTTACTACGGACCTGAGTATACAAAGTATGACAAAATTGATAAATGGGTCACTTGGATAAAGAAACGCTCTATAGTATGATAAATGGGTGGTTCACCAACGTTTTGCCGTTTTATCGGACTTCCCCCGAAAAAACGTATCGAAAAACGTAAATTCACTGAAGATTTAGTTAAAATCTAAAAACTTTGGCGATGACTTTGAAGATGACTTCCGCTCAGGTAAGAGCTGATGAGATGCATGATCACAAAGTGTCGTCATCGATAAACGTTCACCAAAACACACAGAATTCTGTCAAATATGAAGTAATGTGGAAATGTCAAATAACCCAGTCAAACATGAAGTACTTATTAAACAATACTTGCGTTCAATCCTGGACATAAGTGGCTCAGGTTATCAAAATGTTAGTAAACTACAACAGTTCTTTCCAGAACTACGTACTCTCACCAGGGCGATCACACTATACAAACTACTGATACTCTTGGGTTCAAACCATTTACTATGACTACAAAATTTGATAATTGTTTTAAAATCTTACTTTAAGGTCTTCTTATGACGTCGTTTAGATTATACCAATTGATTAGACGAGACAAGAAACATGTATTTACCAACCTCCATACGGTTTTTAGTGTCCGGCGAATGAGGTTCGTGAACCTGGGACGAGTCTTGATTCAACACCGTGATAACGGTTGTCATAAGCTGAGTCGCTTGTTGAAACTCGCCAGTCGAGAGAAGTTTCTCTAATATTGAGTCGGGTCCACTGACGATTCTTTTGAGAATAGAGCTCACAGAGCCGGCCTCGGGGCTAAAACTTTTCACCTACAGTAAAACGCGATGAGTATAGATACATTAAAGCAGCAGTAATTGGCTCTCCGGTAGGAGAGACGGGGGGGGGGGGGGGGGGTGTAAACTGTTAAAGAGGAAGGGGAGGGACAATCGCCTCTTTTGACCGGGTCTCACATCCAAGTATTAACTGTGCTTGTCGTATTCTTTAGTAATGTTTAACAGCATTACTAACTTGAGGATTAGTTTTTCTATCTAGAAAAAATGTAAAATAAAAATGTAAATGTTGTTTATAGTGGTCATGCACTTAGCTTCGAGATAGCTAGTTTGCAGGCATGCCACTGAAACAGAGGAAACAAATATTTTAAATGAAACATAACATGGTTAAAACCCTAACTAGCAGGAGGCAGACCAGCTGGATATATACAAAGCGTGACTGAGGATTTGAACTCTTTGAACTCTATCCTATTAGCGCCTTAGGTGACACATAGGGCTATGGCTGATTGTTCTCCACACACTCCCAGCGGACAACCACTTGACAGTCCTCTTCCCAAATCTCTGACCCCAGCTCACCCCTTAGCCCTCTTCACTCCTTTCCAGTTCTATCATTCTACGCCAAGTTGTTGTTGACCTTTCAACACTTTTCATGCCCATTGAAAGCCATGTTAGTGCTTTTCTCGGATCGTCACCGGGCTGCATCCGCGCAACATGGCTAATCTATCGCTACCTTACTTCTTTGTAAACTGAGGATAAGTTGATGGAATATTTTTTCCTTACGGGTAATGATTGTAAACATACAACCTCCCTTAAAACGGGCAATCGTGAAATAGCCTACCTTTACAGGAAGAGGAACTATTCTGTACGACCCTAAAACATCAGAGATTTTCACAAACAAATCCACGTTGAAGTCATTTTCCTTCAATCCGGGGGGAAGAAATAGTCCGGCGGAATCCGGCATCCAGCCGTAGAACAATAACATGGGTCCGTGCACGGGATGACTAAAGAAAAACTCGTACCCCAGGGGACGATCCTCGTCTGTCCAACTTGTACAGCTGACTTGAAATTGCGTCTTGATTACGAGGCCTTCCGAAGGCGACACGACGCACGAACCACCTGTCGGAGACATGTCGGTTGTCACCGAATACTGCGCCGAGAAGCCGCTGTTGTCATTGTTGAAGAAAATCGTGTAAGTTCTGTTCGGGATTAAATTGCTGGGATCCAGTTGGAACTGATTCGCATAGGAAACGCTGATTAACTGCGAATCTTTTATGGATCGTTTTGAAATTCCTCCATTTGATGGTGGAGGTCCGTACAGTTCCCATTTGCAGGTCGTGCTGTTGTCGTCATGGCAACCCTCACCAGTTAAAACGAATTCTTTGGAAGTCGTCAACTTGTATGCACAGTTTTCCCTGCATCTGTAAAAGAAGGCATTGCGAGAAAAAGTTGAATTGTTGTATATTGACTGGGCATAAGTAAGCCGACATAAGTAAGAATAGGACCCATAAAAAATGCGTTTGAATTCGTTTTTTCATCGGTATTTCTTGTGTTTTGGGTCTATATGGACTTTCGCTAGCTGTTCTTTAACTTGCACATAGAGCAAGAAAGTAGTGATTTTATTTATACTTAAGTCTTTTCTGACCATCACTTGTCATTCGTCATTATTGCACTGCGCAACGATACTAACTGTGCAAAATTTCCGCGTGATTCAGTTAGCCTATTTTTCCATGCCCCACAGAGGTTAATCGACGTTTAAATTTATGTTGTTTGTTACTTCAAGTCTGGTACATGCCACCAACCTGACACAAAGAGGAGAAGAGCTCCCTGACACCACCTTGATGCTCTGGCTTGCCTCGGCCTGCCTCATTCCTTTAGTTACTAGGACAAAGAACTCATACGATACATTGAGATCAAGGAACCCGGGTGGAAACTTCAACACGGACTTATTGTTGTTAATTACGCTTTTGAAGCAAGAAACATCACGGTTAGAGTCACAAAACCACTTAAACGAGAGAGAGTCACTGCCTTTGCCATTGTCAATATCATTTGGATCACGTGATGAAGACGCATTGAGAACGATTTCTTGATTCCAAGGCATTACTCTTTCGCTGCCGCAGTCTATGACGGCCAGCAGTTTCGGCATCCTCACGCGCAGAAATCCAGTTGCGATTTTTGATATCCCAAGAGGCGTTGCGGTCACCGAGAGTGTGAATTTGTAAAGACCTCCTTGTAGCGATCGAGCGGCGAGAAACAGGACGTCAGAAGAAAGGATTTCCTTAGGGAACGGGACCACCTCAGTGATGGAATCGTTCTTTACGTTTTCAACTTTCCACTCATATTTTAGTTCTTCGAATGCTTGGCAGTTTATCTTCAGCGAAGGGTAAATTGAATACTCGTATTCTTGTTGAATCTCAGGATACGGGCCGTTGCTCTCCCCAGCATTGAGCATGCGCAACTTTTCTATATCACAGGGAGTTTCACCAATGATCACTGTCCGCTGCACTGAGGTCCTGGGACCGGCAACACTGTTGGCTAATATGGACAAGTCATACGTACCGGGCTCGTTGTACTGGTGCGTCACTGTTACTAAGTCAGGCAAAGTTTGTAAAAATCCCACTTGAGCCCCTGAAAGAGAAACGAATGGAATTAGTTTTAGATTAGAACCATTCCGCAAGTCAGTTTAGTCTAATTCCAGGCAAAACCAGTTTGTAAACTTAACTACGATTTTTCGATTATCAGTGTATTTGTCTTCAATCCAAATTGAAATGTGGCACGAGTAAGTCAAGCAGTTCTCGGAGGCTGATGCGTGGTTTAGAAAGGTTAATTCTTGTTATCGCTCCCGCCACCCATCGAGCGTCACGTGCTTTTTGGTGAATTAGCGATATAGACCGTGAAAACGATTTCAAAATTTAACCAATATGTTGCGAAAGCTATTTTAGCTTTCATGATTTGCAAGCAGGAATTTTTAAGACACCACGATTGTTTAAATTGACGATAGGTTATTCGATGTTTGATCGGCTTCTGTTGATGCTAAAAACCCTAATTAATTTGGAACAATGGATAAAAGCATTAACAATATTATTTATATCACTGCCGCAAACTCGATTCAAGAACGAAGAACGCACCCGCTTTTATGCAAAAATTTGCATTTCCCAAATATGGCACTTACACGCCACTTGCTGAGCTCAATTACCAGACGCTGCTCGGAAAAATGTGCCCGCACTCCTTCCTCCGCGAAATAAAGGCCAGACTTCTGAGAGCTGCGAAAATAGAGCCTGCTCACTTGCTCTAATCTAATAAACCAGAAAACGACCTTTCGTTGCTAAGAAACGCTCCAATAGGCATTTTCATACCACTAGAGGAGTGGATGTCAAAGTCTATATCAGCAGAACCGTTTGATATTGTGTTTAGACCACTTTTGTGTACTGAACAACTGGCTTCAGTTACCAGTTTTTGTTCCTCGGTCATCAAGAAACGCAATAGCAGAATTAGAACTTCTTCGGAAGACACTTATTCTATTTTCAGTATTTTCGCCCTCCCCAGTCCATCTCAGAGCAACAGCCTTGTGATTCATTAATGAAACTCGTGCGACATGCAATAACCATACCATCAGAGCGAATTAAGGTACTGTTTTCTCGAGCAATCAGATGCGACTATTCGTGAGTTGGTTTACAAGACTTTAGTCGGCGACTTTTGGCGCGACAAGCTCAGAAAAATGTGAGCGGAGCTGTGATTAGCTAAACTGCGGAAAGGAATGTGGTTCTGGTTAAGCAGCCGTTGGTGGGGGAGGGAGCGTTGCGTGACGAGCCCAAATAACGGCTGCGAAGAAGACTAACCATTGATCAAAGTTAAGGTAGTAGATACCCGCAAAAACGACACAATTTTGTCAAATTTATTTTAAGGAGTGTTCCATGATAAGTACAGATATTGAGCAAAAACTCATAATGGGTCAAAAGTACATTGTTTCAACTACCATTGGAACATATTTTCGCCAAGTGTCATTGCGCACTTCTTGGCATGGAGGGGTGTGTACTTGGGCACCCGCTGTGAGATACCTATAATTTTGGGGCAGGTCAATCTCCTTCAAAATCAGTCTGATCACAGCCAAAATTGGCAAGGAGATACAAAAAGCATTGTAGAATGCAATGATCTACTTTTCATAAAGGTCTGGGGGGTGATGTTTCCATGGCAACGATCAAAGTTGAAAAATACTTTTTCAACTTTTTTGACTTGAAAGCTAATTTATCTAAGAAACAGAACACCTGCAACTTTTGGAAACAAAAAAGAGAACTACTTCAGAAAAAGTTTGTTTGACAAACATTTGTACATTTAAACGCTTTTTAATTTCATCCGTGAGATGTTCTCTTTATTTCGTTTGTCATGTTTTGAAAAATTTCCGTGAAACGCTTCCTGTCCCCAACACTGTTTTTTAAAAACCTGATTTCGGTGAATCCCGCAAACCTAACAATATTCTTTCTGACCCACGACTTTAAATTTCCAAATACATAATATTTTTAATTTTGACGCAATAAAATGAACATCGATTACCTTTAAAGTTACCGATATTTCATTAACCACTATGGACTGAAATGTCTTAATTCAAGACAGCTTTTAGGCTTTTACAAACACAAGGCTTGCTTTAAAAACCTGACAGTTCCGGTAGTAACGTTTACATCTTGTTTTTATTCTAATTACGCAGAGAAAGTTAAAGAGCAGCATAAACATTTGAAATATATTTCACATTAACGATGGATTAGCGAGTTCTATAATACTTTATAACGTTCATTTCCCCAGAATCGCAACTTGAGAATAGAAAAGTAATCATTCGAATTCAAACTTGAGATATCAACTGATCCGCAGCGCCAAGAAAAGAAAGTCAACATCATGAAGGAATCATTTTGTGAAGTATTGCTGCAGTACTTCTCCAGAATATCAGAATTTGAAGATCTCCACTCGACGTTCATCGCAAATTGTGTCTTCAACACTTTTCTATGCTATGCCGCCATCATGCTGAACATTGTAACAATCCACGCGATAAGAAAAACTTCGTCATTGCCAAAGACTTTGAAAACATTGTTCCTGAGTCTTGCTGTTTCTGATGTTGGTATTGGTTTGTTGGTCCAACCATTTTACACTTCACTTCTGGTCAAAGGCATACAACAAAAAAATACTGGCTGTAGCACCTATAAGGTTTTTGACATCATTGCGAATTTCTTTCCCGCAGCATCGTTCTTGGGTGTTGTGGCTATAAGTGTAGACAGGTTCTTAGCTATTCATCTTCATCTCAGATATCAGGAACTTGTGACTCACAAGCGTGTTGTTGCTGTGGTGATTTCAATATGGGTGATAAGTGCGTTTTTTTCGTTGATGGCGTTGTGGGTACCGCCAGATATTCGCTCGCTCTTGGTGAGCATCGGTACTATTACTGGTCTCCTTCTTACAGCACTGGTTTACATCAGGATTTATTTGGCCGTACGTCACCACAAGAATCAGATTCAGGCTTTGCAGTTCCAGCAAGAATCACAGAATTCCGAATTGTCAAATTTTGCTAACCTCTTAAAAACCACAGTGAGTGCATTTTACGTATATCTCGTGTTATTGGTTTGTTATTTCCCTTTCTTTATCAGTTTGGTCTCCTTGGTAAACTATGGCCCGGATATCGATTTGAAGATATCTTTGATATTCTCACGTACTCTTTTATATCTTAATTCGTCATTGAACCCTGTAATTTACTGCTGGAAGATGAGACGCATTCGACACGCTATCATGGACATACCGCGGAGCATGTCTTGGTACAGAAATTTTGAATCGCACTAACCAGTAGGAAAAAAGTCGCACTGCGAAACTATGAGGTAGCTCGTCTAGACAGGTAACGCGTCTTGTGCCCGTCTTTATACTAGAGACGCATAACGAAACGAACTAAAAAATATCTGACCAAGTTCGCTCAGACGGGTAACATGTTTCTCTGCATAAAAACGGCCATTCTTTCATTCAAAACCACCATACTAGTGCGCATGCACTGAAGTTACGCTCGCACAAGGTTTTGATCCAAAACTGTAAAAGTCAGCCTACGTTTTTCAAAACTCTGTCATTGTTTATTGGAAAAATGGCTAAAAAATGTGCTCTTCCTCCAACAATTCGCTTTTAAAATATCTTCATCTTGTTGTTCTTGGCGCATTTCGTATACAAACGGTCATAATTTTGGCACAGTCTTTATCAAAAATGTAGCAAAATCACCGTGACAATGCAACTTTACTGAAGTCGATTACTATAGATTAGAATTAAACTAGCAGTGTATAATTTGAAAGTTGGGCTCAGGAATGCATCCATCAACCTAACGACCCTTCTTTTTTTGGCAAATTATCACCAAATTATCTGAAAGCTCTTTCGAAATTTGACCAACATGTTGTGCAAACGAGTTAGACAATTAACAAGCACGAATTCTAAGACAAAACATGTGATAAATTGTCGATATATTATTTACTATCGGCAACCCTTGATGCCAAAGAACCTTACTGAGATTGAGCAATAGATAAAAATCACTAATAACGGTATTCTGCTATCCCTTGGGCATGGGATGAAGGATAAAGCCGTTTTTCCTGCAGTAAATTTGTGTTGTCCAAATATGGAACGCACACATCACATGCCAGAGTCGAATAAACTAGAAACACGTTTTTGTTGCATTATTATATAAGCTCAGGAAAATATAATTACGGCTTATATTAATAAAAATAAGTCTATTTGGAAAAACTGTTGCCATGGCAACGGCAAAGCGTGTGTCATTTTGTGTCTTTTGTAATGTTTATTTATCGTGCCAAGTAGCATGTGAACAGGCTCTCCGATGGATTCTCCCCCAGGCCCTTCTCGGCTCCCTTCGCTCGCCGATTTCTTCGGGAGCCTGCTCGAAGGCTAGGTGCCAAGTTATAAGAACACCGCTTTAATACTCCATGAGATATGCTTGATTCAGTGATTTATGTTTTTGTGAAACAATCACTTTCCTCATTTGCATAATACAAAAACCTAATGCCTTAAAATAAGCATTAAAAAAACGCTTTTTCTTCTCTTCTATAAAATGCCTTAAAATAACCATTAATTATTTTTGCTTCATAGGCACTTTAAGCGCTTTCTTATGACGATCGAGCGTTGTGATTGGTTAAAAAGAATCGTGCAAATTGCTCCAACCAATCAGAGGCAAGCTTTCAATTGCAATGCGAAACCAGTCGCGAGTTGGCTTGTGTGAAGTTTTTCCGCGCGTCTGCCGGCAAACGGCTACATCTTTTGCTATAGTTCTGATTCGTTTACAGTATTATGTTTTCATTTCCTCTGTAAACTCATCAAACCACTGGAGATATCCGAGAAACAGAACAGCTGCAACTATTGAAAACAAAACAGGAAAATACTTAAGAAGAACTTTGTTTGATTTAAAATGCTTTTTTAATTAAAACTGTGCGACAGTCTCTTTATTTCGCCTGTCATGTTTTGAACATTTCCTTGCAATGCTTTCTGTGCACAACACTTTTTATTTAAAATTTATTTTCGGTCGATCCCTCAAAACTAACAATATTCTTTCTAAGCGCAATTTTAAATACCCAAATATGTAACACTTGTTTAGATTTTTTCCGGCACTTTTTAAATTTACAGGTCCTAACTTGTTTTCTATCCATAATCTTACTCAGGCGGATATATTCTTACCGACATCTCATTAAGGACTTTTGAAATGTCTCCATTGAAGGCTGCTCTTTAGGTTTTTACAAACAGATTTCCGCTTTTAAATAAACCTGACACTTATTGAACTATATATGTTTCATTTTGACCAAAACATCTGAAATAGCGAGTTCAGGGATACTTTAATACGTTTGTTTGTTTGCTTAAAAACGCCACTTTATCATTAGGTTGGTAAGTGGTGCTGAGAAACGAAACGTCGTTGTCGGACGCTTTGTGCTAGAAATTGAGTCAACATCATGAAGAAATCATTTTGTGAAGTATTGCTACAGTACTACCCCAGAATATCAGAATTTGAAGACCTCCACTCGACGTTCATCGCAAATTGTGTCTTCAACACTTTTCTATGCTATGCCGCCATCATGCTGAACATTGTAACAATCCACGCGATAAGAAAAACTTCGTCATTGCCAAAGACTTTGAAAACATTGTTCCTGAGTCTTGCTGTTTCTGATGTTGGTGTCGGTTTATTGGTTCAGCCATTTTACATCTCACTTCTGGTTAGGTGGTTACAACAAAACAATCCTGGCTGTAGCACATACAGGGTTTTTGATATCATAACGTATTTCTTTTCCGCAGCTTCGTTCTTTGGTGTTGTGGTTGTAAGTGTAGACAGGTTCTTAGCTATTTATCTTCATCTCAGATATCAGGAACTTGTTACGCACAAGCGTATTGTTGCTGTGGTGATTTCAATATGGGTGTTAAGTGCGTTTTTCTCGTTGATTACGACGTGGGCTCCGCACGAAGTTCGTTTTTTTAATATAAGTTTTGGTACTAGTACTGGCCTCCTTCTCACAGGAATAGTTTTTATCAGGATTTATTTAGCCGTACGACGCCACAAGAATCAGATTCAGGCCCTGCAATTTCAGCAAGCATCACACAATGGCGAGATGGCAAATTTCTCTAACCTAGTTAAATCTGCAGTCGGTACGTTTTACGTATATCTCGTGTTTTTGGTTTCTTATTTCCCTCTTTTTATCTGGTCGACGGCCTTTTCAATTTACGGCCCGAGTATGGCTTTGAAGAGACTTTTGATTTTTTCATTTACTCTTAATTATCTTAGTTCGTCATTGAACCCTGTAATTTACTGTTGGAAGATGAGACACATTCGACACGCAATCATGGACATACTGCGAAACATTTTTTGCCACAGAAATCGCGCATCACACTGATCGTTGTGTTGACCGTTATTGATGTGCTGATGGTCTTTTTTATCATTCAGATGAGAACCACCAAGGCGTGACAACTTTCGGAGTACACTCGAGTGCTCGCGATGTTCATTGATTGGATAAGATAAATCGAGAACTTTACAAGCCGGCTCCAACGAAGATTTTCAAAAAGTGAATAAATCATGTGAATTTGTAGTGGCATTTCCACAAAGTGGCTATTCATCCAATCATTAAATGTCCAAATATAGCTTTTAGGTTTTTACCAACACAAGGCCTGCTTTATAAACCTGACACTTCCGGCAGTGGCGATTACATCTTGTTTTTACGACTGAATTTTCAATGAAGGAGTATAGTGGGTAGCCTGACTTCACTCACATGGTTGGTCGGTTGGTTGGTTGGTTGGTTGGTTGGTCCATCAGCTGTAAACATTTTGATAAGAGAAGTAAGAGTGTAGCAAGGCGGCCGTAATAAGGCTATTTTTTAAGGTTTAACAAGGAAGAGAAAAGCAAAGAAACAAAATGCGGCTGAAAATTATGTGTGGAAGGTACTTGGCCGCCGAAAAAGTGGAAATTAAGAGCCGCAAAAGCGATGCAACATGCGATATTTCCATGCGTTACAGCTGCTTGTAACGCATACATAGAAGATTCCTCGCATAACATAATTTCCTATTGCAAAGATAACGCCGGAATTTTCAATTACGATAAACAAGTTTATCTACCACATAATCTGGTTTCGAACTGATAATCTCTGACTTCGTAGAACGTTATCTACCGCGTTGTGCTAATCTGACATTTTTAAAAAGTTCGGGTAAAAATATTCATATAAATGCAATAGACAACGTGGGGGTCCATTGAGCCGCTGATTATCTGCAATGACCACCGTAGGCTCACACAAATTGTCACAGCGACCGAATATCGATGTGTACTTGCGGCAAGCTAGCTAGTGAAAGTGGTGATTTACTGGCCAAATATCTTGTTTACTGCAGTGGAAGTGGCTCAATTTGCTCACCAAACGACTTGTTTTACTGGTTATACTTTCCATCCATATCGTGAATGTGTGTAGACGCTCGGCAGTGGTTTTCTTAGAAATTGGAGCTCACAGGATCGGGGGACGGACCCGCATATTTCTTTGTGTTGATCTTCTGCTTCGCAAGTTCCATTTTACACAACACAGGTGCGCTCTGCCCATACATACTCAAAAAATGAAAATAACATGCATATATTGGTAAAAAAAATTCAGTCGTGGCTCACAGAGCCTTTGATTATTTTAATTACGTAGACAAAGTTAAAGATCAGCGTATACATTTGAAATATATTTAATGTTAACAAAAACATCTCGATGGATTAGCGATTACTAGTAACACTTTGTAACGTTTGTTCGCCCAGAATCGCAACTTTAGAATGTAAGGTAATCATTTAAGCATGAGATGTCTCCTGAAACGCATAGCCAAGAAAATAAAGTCAACATCATGAAGAAATCATTGTGTCAAGTATTGCTGCAATACTCCCAAGAATGTCAAAATTTGAAGATCTACACTCGACGTTCATCGCAAATTTTGTCTTCAACAGCTCTCTATGCTATACCGCCATCATGTTGAACATTGTAGCAATTCACGCGATAAGAAAAACTTCTTCGCTGTCGAAGACTTTAGAAACATTTATTCCAGAACTACAAGATATTTGCCCAAGTTTGCTCAGACGGGTAACGCGTTTCTCTGCATAAAAACAGCCATTCTTTAAAAACCACCATACTAGTGCGCACGCACTGAAGTCACGCTCGCACAAGGTTTTGATCCAAAAGTGTAAAAGTCAGGCATACGTTTTTCAAAACTCTGTCATTGATTTTGGAAAAATCGCTAAAAGCCCTAAAAATAAGCAGCATTTTTTTTCACTTCAGAGGCCCTTAAAAGCGCTTTCTTACGACGGCCGGGCTTTTGTGATTGGTTAAAAAATCGTGCAAATTGCTCCAACCAATCAGAGCCAAGGTTTCAATTGCGATGCGAACCAGTCGCGAGTTGGCTTGTGTAAAGTTTCCCGCGCGTCTGTCGGCAAACGGCTTCGTCTTTTGCTACAGTTCTGATTCGTTTATTATATTTTAATTTCCTCTGTCAACTCATCAAAACTGGAGATATCCGAGAAACAGAACAGCTGCAACTTTTGGAAACAAAAAAAGGAAAATACTTAAGAAGAACTTTGTTTGATTTAAAACGGTTTTTAATTAAAACCGTGCGACAGTCTCTTCATTTTGCCTGTCATGTTTTGAAAATTTTCTTGCAATGCTTCCTGTGCACAACATTTCTATTTAAAATTTATTTTCGGATGATCCCTCAAACTTAACAATATTCTTTTAAACCACGATTTTAAATACCCAAATATATAGCACCTCCTTTTTCAACAGAATTTTAACATTCAGCTGCATAAATTTTAAACTTACAGGTCCTAACTTAATTTCTATCCATCATCTTACTGAAGCGGATATTCTTACCGACATCTCATTTAAGATTTTTAAAATGTCTCAATTCTAGGGTGCTCTTTGGGTTTTTACAAACACATTTCCGCTCTTAAATAAACTTGGCAGTTATTTAACTATATATATTTCGTTTGGACCAAAACATCTGAAATAGCGAGTTCAGGGATACTTGAACACGTTCGTTTGCTTAAAAACGCCACTTTAGCATTAGGTTGATAAGTAGTGCTGAGAAACGAAACTATCTTAGCGTCGTTGTCGGACACTTTGTGCAAGAAATTGAGTCAACATCATGAAGAAATCATTTTGTAAATTATTGCGGCAGTACTTCCCTAGAATGGTAGAATATGAAGATCTTCAGTCGACGTTCATCGCAAATTGTGTCTTCAACAGTTTTCTTTGCTATACCGCCATCATGTTGAACATTGTAACAATCCACGCGATAAGAAAAACTTCGTCACTGCCAATGACTTTAAAAACATTGCTCCTGAGTCTTGCTGTTTCTGATGTTGGTGTTGGTTTATTGGTCCAACCATTTTACATCTCACTTCTGGCCAAATGGATACAACAGAACAATCCTGGCTGTAGCGCATTTAAGGTTTTTGATATCATAACGGGTTTCTTTTCTGCAGCGTCATTCTTGGGTGTTTTTGCTCTTAGTGTAGACAGGTTCTTGGCCATTCATCTTCATCTCAGATATCAGGAACTTGTGACTCATAAGCGTGTTGTTTCTGTGGTGATTTCAATATGGGTGTTAAGTGCGTTTTTCTCGTTGATGACGATATGGGGTCCGCTCGAAATTCGTACTATTTTTATAAGTGTTGGTACCATTACTGGCCTCCTTCTCTCAGCACTGGTTTACATCAATATTTATTTAACCGTACGACGCCACAAGAATCAGATTCAGGCCCTGCAATTCCAGCAAGCATCACAGAATATCGAGATGGCAAATTTCGCTAACCTCGTTAAATCTGCAGTCGGTACGTTTTACGTATATCTCGTGTTATTGGTTATGGTTCTCTATCTACGGCCTTCTTTTTAATTTACGGCCCGAGTATGGCTTTGAAGAGACTTTTGATTTTTTCAGTGACTCTCGTTTTTCTAAATTCGACATTGAACCCTGTAATTTATTGTTGGAAAATGAGACACATTCGGCACGCTATCCTGAACATACTGCAAAACATTTTTTGCCACAGAAATCGACATCACACTAATCGTTGAACTGGCCATGCTATGCCAGGATTCCAGTGTTATATTTGATGGGACCGTTTTCTATAAGTGCTTGTGTTGACCGTTATTGATGTGCAGATGGCATTTTTTTAGGTGCTATCTCATTATCATTCAGATGAGAACCACGATGGCGTGACAGCTTTCGGAGTACTCTCAAGCGCTCGCGATATTGATTGGATGATATAAATCGAGAACTTGACACGGCCGGCTGCAACACAGATTTTCAAACATGGCACTCCTTGCGACTTTGATGATAGAAATTAATTAATTAATTAATTAATTAATTAATGGGCTACATTGGTGGGAGTCTTTAGAAGTTTATAGTGGCTTTAGTTAGTTTACACAATGAAACTAGGTTTTTTACTCACCAGTATGTTGCGAAAGCTGTTTTAGCAAGCAGGAATTTTTAAGACACCACGATTGATCACGATTGTTTAAATTGACGATATGTTATTTCCCACTTGATCGGTGTTTCTTGATGCCAAAATCCTCTAATTAATATGGAGCAATAGATGCATCAATAAGACTTTCTTACATCAATCCGTGGACGAAGGTCGAAGCCGTTTTTGTGCAGAAAATTGCATTGCCCAAAAATGTATGTATGTAACTTTATTTCAACACTGTAAAAACATCAGGACTTAAAAATACATACTTATTTAAAATTACTTAATAATTATTTTACATAATAAATTTAAGTTGCAATTAAGAAAGGATACGATAATCAATTATAATAAAATGCCTGCTTTCCATGAATGCCGTGTGTTGTTAATATTTACATTGATTCTAGCCAAAGACGAAACTGCTGCAGCCGGATTTAAAGCTAGTGAGAGTTTGTGCTTGCCGCAGGTCGACAGGTAAACTGTTCCACACCACCGCACCTCTATAGCTAAAACTGTTTTTAAGAAAATTAGTGCGGGGGAGCGGAACAGTTAGTTTACCCGCGGACCCTCTCAGTGAATAGGCACACGTATCGCTTCTACTAGAAAACATTGTCCTAAGGTAGTCAGGTGCAAGACCATTGAGTGATTTATAGACCATGACGGCTGTTTGAAATTTAAATTGGACATCGAGTTTATTCCAGCCAAGTCTTGCAATAAGATCATCAGCATTGGCATCGTAGGAAGAAGAGGTCAAGACACGCGCAGCACGGTTTTGCAGTTTTTGTAGTTTACCTGCCAGAGTTTTATTGCAATTCCCCCAAACGACACTACAATAATCAAAATGGGGTTGTACTAAAGAGTTATAGATACATAGTAATGTCTTAAATGGAACAAAAGACCTGCTACGCTTTAGGATGCCAATGCCAGATGCAATCTTTTTAGAAATATTTGTAATATGTAGATTCCAAGTTAGGTTCTTATCTATATATACACCGAGGGATTTTGCAAATTCAACTTGCTTTATAGAGTCACCATTTATAGAAAAGGACAAAGGACCACTCAAAGTACTTAACCTTTGCCTTGATCCTAGCAACATAAACTCAGTCTTAGACCTATTAAGAGTGAGTTTATTCGCAATTAACCATTCAGAAACTTTGGTTAACTCGTTATTCATATTTTCTTCTAATAGGGTAACATCGTTACTGGCAAAGGTTAAGTGCGTGTCATCTGCGTACATCCTAGGTTGTGAAATAGAGAGACAGTTGGGCAAGTCGTTTATATAGAGTAAAAAGAGAAGTGGACCTAGGATTGTACCCTAGGGGATGCCGCACAATAGCGGTTTACTGTCCGAGAGACAACCGTTCACAAAACACTTTTGTTTTCGATCATCCGAATAGGAATTAAACCAGTTATACGTGACACCTGTGACACCAAAAACTTTCAATTTTGATAGCAAGATTGTGTGATCGACGGTGTCAAAGGCCTTCTTCAAATCTAGAAAAACAACAGCATTAACGTTGCCCTTGTCAATATTAAAAGCCCAGCTATCTGTGGCTTCAAGCAGGGCGGTAGCAGTGGAGTGAAATGAACGAAACCCTGATTGACTACTGGAAATTAGATTGTTTTCAGTTAAATATTCATAAAATTGATTATAAACGATTCTCTCAAAGACTTTAGCGACAACAGGAATTATAGAAATAGGACAATAGTTATTTAAATCTGAACGTTCACCCTGTTTGAATAGTGGAACGACTTTAGTGAATTTCCATTCTGTGGGAAATATACCAGATGTAATAGATCTATTAAAGATACAGCAAAGAGAGCTGGCGACCAATTATGCAAATCAGCACACTCGCGAAGAAGACGTGCGGAGATTTTATCCAGGCCCGTCGCTTTCGATTTACAGAGTTTGGACAGTAGAGAGAATACTTTTGAGCATTCTATCGTGTTGAGTTCAAATCTATGCTCGGTCTCCTCAAGGTAATCAAAATAGAATGGAATATTTCCACTTTGTTGAATATCATCAATAAGTTTCAGTCCAACACTAGAAAAATGATTATTGAAAGTAGACGACAGCTCATGAGAATCACTAATGCTGTTGTTGTTAAACTTAATCTCTTTTACTGAAGAGGTGTGATTTTGTCTAGAAGTAAGTTCATTAATGATTCGCCAAGTCTTACGAGGGTCACCTTCGTTTACTCGCAATGCACTTTTAAAGTATTGTTCCTTGGCCTGCTTGATTTCATTGTTGACAGCATTGCGACATTTTTTAAACTGTGACCAGTCACTCGCACTTCCAGATCTAGTGGCTTTTATTTTGAGGGTATCTCTAAAATGCATTCTTTTCTTCAGTTGAGGTGTGATCCAATCTGATTTGCGTGCACGAATGCGTTTAGTGCGCAATGGTGCATGCTTATCGACACATTGAAAGAAAAGAGTCTTCCAAGCGTCCCACATGTTGTTGGGGTCTTTGTATTTGTTTACACTATCCCAATTTTGTAAAGAAATGTCGTAGCGAAACCTTGCAGAGTCGAAATTTTTAAATTTCCTATACGTTATCGTGGAATGTCCCTTTGAGAATGGCTCAATGGAAATTTTACGGAACGCATAGACGAGACTGTGGTCACTTACACTAACATGGGATACACCAGAGCAAACGACCTTGTCAGGACAATTTGTATAGATTAGATCAATCAAAGTAGAAGATACACTAGTAATACGGGTTGGACTGTTTATAAGTTGGTGAAGGCCATAAACATCAATAATACTATTTAGAAAAACTGTGTTGTTATCAGGTTGAGGCGAAGCTAAATTACAGTTAAAATCACCCATTAAATAGAACTCAATATTTTCTGCATCTAGCTTACCAACCAGGGTTTCAAAATGCGAAAAGATTTCGGTTGATGAATTCGGAGGCCTGTACCATGTAGTAATGAGAAATGGTTTAGATCGAGGTTTGCGAATTTCGACGCATACGTTTTCAAGGTGTGCAACACTTAGATCAGGGCGTAAAGAATAATTTATGGTAGATCTAACATAGATACAAACTCCCCCACCAAACCTACCATTATATGCACGATCGCGGCGAATAATGTCGTAACCTGGAATGTGTACTTCATTATCATTAACAGAGTCGTCAAGCCTTGTTTCATTAATAGATAATACATCAAGAGGGTTAAATGGCTCTCACACGCCACGAACTAAGCTCACCTACCAGGCGCTGTTCGGAAAAATGAGCCCACATTCCTTCCCCCGCGAATTAAAGGCCGGATTCTGATAGCCGGATTCTGTCACTTGCCCTAATCTCATAAACCAGAAAACGACATTTGTTTGCTAAGAAACGCTTAAATAGACGAGTTGATGTCAAACTCGATATCGCCAGAACCGTCTGATACTGTGTTTAGACCGCAACTGGTTTGAGTTACTTCTGTACGGTTGTTTCCGTTCAGGTGGACTGGGTCATTACATCAAGAAACACAAAAGCAGGATTAGACTTTCTTCAAAAGACACTTATTCTATTGTCGCCCTCCCCAGTCCATCTTGGAGCAACAGTCTTTTACAGTGGCCGAGCCTTGTGATCCCTTAATGAAACTCGTGCGACTTGCAATAACCAGGCAATCAGAGCGAAATTAGTTTGATGGCTTCCGGTTGCACAACGGTTTATACTAACGATCTGTGAAACGTTCAGTTTCAACTGGTTTTACAAACCCAGACCAAATTTTTATCGGCATAAAACATATTTATCGCCAGTTGAACTTGGCATAATCGCTCGTGCGAAGCGTTGTTGGAAACCGTTTCAAACTCTGACGTTTAAAGACGAATCATGCAACGGTTGATACCCCGCCTTCCATTTTTCAAGGCATCTGATTGGCAGTTTAAAGCAACCGGAAGCCGTAAAACTCATCAAAGTAATCAAAAACTTGTCAAAAAGATGTCAAAAACTTTGTTGGGTGGCTACGGTTGAATGCGTTTGACTGTAATTCGTCATTGAACCCTGTAAATAAGTTACTGTTGGAAGATGAGATACACTCGACACGCAATCATGGACATACTGCGGAGCATGTCTTGGTACAGAAATTTTGCATCGCACAAGCAAGTAGAAAAAAAGTCTTGAAAGACGCATTACGAAACTATGAGGTAGCTCGTCTAGACAGGTAACGCGTCTTGTGCCCGTTCTTATACTAGAGAAGCATAGCCAGACGAACTACAAGATATTTGCCTAAGTTCGCTCAGACGGATAACGCGTTTCTCTGTAATAAAAAACGGCCATTCTTTCATTAAAACCACTAAAAAGTAAGCTCGCACAAGCTTGTGATCCAAAAGTGCAAACGTCAGGCGTACGTTTTTAAAAACTCTGTCATTGTGTTTTGGAAAAATCGCTAAAAACTAATTACAATGTGCTCTTCCTCCAACAATAGCCCTTTTTACAGTTCCCGACGCCATATTGGAATAGTAACCGCGCAGACATGAGAGCGAGGCTAGAGTTGACTCGTGTTTGAGCGTGAAGAGAGATTACAGTGAGGATTCGGCAATTTGCTCGTCTTTTTTCGCATTTTTCGGAAAATGAGCGAAAGTTTCAATCGTAATAATACTCCTTCGTTATCTTCTAAGATGTAAGGAAAATATTGGACCGCTTTTGGTTGTAAAAAAGCCGAGCGAGCTTCTCACGGATCATCACTTGTTATGGTTTCCTAAGGAGATCCAGCGAAGAAATCCAAGGTGTAATCTGGTAAAACTTCAGCATGGTGAGGACAATTTCTTCGTCTTTAAAGCAACTGTTCTTTGCTCAGATCATTACAGCAAAGGAGATATTCACAAAACTCTTGAGAAAGCCGGTGGGATTTAAGAAAGGTTTTTAATATGCAATGTTTACAAAACTTTTGTTTACATGCTTCTAATCACTGTCTGAAGTTGTTGATAATATTTTACATCAAATAATGCTTTACTGTAGACAAGTTTTTAGTGAAATAAATATCTCAAATCAGGAATTATTCACAATTTTGCGAACTGTTTTTAATTTGTTATTTTTCAGTCAGGCAGATTCTTTTGTATTTTTATAAGAATGACAAAGTAACAAAGAGTTGCTTTTAGGAAAAATATTATTATAGTTAGAAGCTTAGTTGAATAAGTTTTTAATATTATCTCATAGGTGAAGAGCTATCCCAGTAAACATGGATTGTGATACAATCTAAAAGGAAGCCCACAATTAAAAGAAGGCATAGAGAAACATCTTCTCAAGAAAATATGATGTGAAAGCAAAGGGAAAACCTTTTTACCATTTATCAGCAGTAATTGTATTATTGCACCTTTTATTACTTGAATGGCAAGCAAAGTTATGGTTCAATCTCGTAACAGCCAGGGTAGTTTAATGGTCCCTCAGTGACAGCCCAGCATGAATCATTTATCATAAGAATTTAGAATTCAACAAAGCTCCTTGAATTCAACTCTTTCTTCCACATAAATTGGCAACACATATATTCTCAACTTATTGGTCTCTATGCATTTGTCTAGTTGAGAGAATTTGGTTGACATTCATGTGTATGTATTGACAGTAAAGGATTAACCACTTATGGTTTTTTTTACATTGAAACCAAAAAAAATAGTCAATGCTTGAACAATATTTCTATATGTTTTTGTTTTTAAATCTGAAATGGGGAGCTATAAAAATCTAGGTCCTACATGTAGTATTAATGATATTGATGTTGTGTTTAAGATGAATTATTCTTTCAACATGACAATAAAGTAATGTTTCTTGGAGGATAGGTGTGCATTTTTGTTACATGTGTGTTTGGTCTCTGTGACTTCTGTTGGTAAACAATTCAAAACATTGTCAGAGCTTTGACAAGTTCTAAAAAGTATTTATTTTCACCTTTCTCACTGAATAAAAATGAATTATGTGAATATGCCAATTGAAAGTGAATTTTATATGTAGATGTACTTGAAACTTTAATTATGAAGTTGGGTGGAACTCTGCTAGATTACGTACAAGAGCAGTGTCCATTGGAACTCAACCATCATTGAGGTAGAGGACTTTCTCTTGTTGCAACGTCCTGATCAATGTCTCGGGGTGAAATGTGTCTTGTCAAGAATTTGGTGTTTCAAAAAACTGAGCCATTTGATGATTTCTCTCCAAAATAGACAACCAATTTCCTTTTAGGCCAAGATAAGGCAAGGATAAAGGATGGATACAGTTGTCCCTGGACATTTATACCATGCCATAGAAAATACAGCCAATCAGAATACAGGAAAACCGTTGTATATTCGACGGTATTCAACTCAACCTTCCCATCGTGCGCTGCGATTTTATTCTCGACGAAATTTATTAAGCGTATTTTCTATGGCATGGTATAAAATAGTTACAGAACACTTTCTTGTGGTATACCATGGAATATCCCACTTGTCACTTGTATTTTCTTCGTATACAAGTGACTCGTGGGATATTCCATGGTATACCACTCAAAAGCGTTGCATAACTAGTATGTAAATGATAGCAATGATTTATCTTAAGTTTTATTATTTCATCAGGTAATATTTTAAAATAAAATTTTAAACTTGCAAGCTTTTTTTAAGCCTTACCATCCATTTGGATGGGTATTTTATTTTATTATAGCAACAGGAACTGTAAAAGGGCTTCTTAGAAATATCTTCATCCATTAGCTTAACAATGATTTATTTCAAAACTTAAAGGTTGATGCAGCTTCAACATTGAAAACTTTTTTTTTAAGTCTTAAAGAATTGCCCTCTGCTTGTGGTATTTCCATTCCTTGAGTAGATGATTCTCTGTGCCTTCTTTTAACTGGAGTACTCCTTTTAGATTGTAACACAATCCATGTTTAGTGGGGTAGCTCTTCACCTATGAGATAATATTAAAACCTTAATTAACTATATAACTTTACCTAAAAGCAACTCTGTTGTTTATATTCTTATAAAAATATGAAAAAAAAATGCCTGTCTGAAAAATAAAAATAAAAACAGTTCGCAAAATTGTGAATAATTCCTGATTTGAGATATTTATTTCACTGAAAACTTGTCAACAGTAGAGCATTATTTGATGTAAAATATTATCAACAACTTCAGACAGTGATTAGAAACATGTAAACAAAAGTTTTGTAAACATTGCATATTAAAAACCTTTCTTAAATCCCACCGGCTTTCTCAAGAGTTTTGTGAATATCTCCTTTGCTGTAATGATCTGAGCAAAGAACAGTTGCTTTAAAGACGAAGAAATTGTCCTCACCATGCTGAAGTTTTACCAGATTACACCTTGGATTTCTTCGCTGGATCTCCTTAGGAAACCATAACAAGTGATGATCCGTGAGAAGCTCGCTCGGCTTTTTTACAACCAAAAGCGGTCCAATATTTTCCTTACATCTTAGAAGATAACGAAGGAGTATTATTACGATTGAAACTTTCGCTCATTTTCCGAAAAATGCGAAAAAAGACGAGCAAATTGCCGAATCCTCACTGTAATCTCTCTTCACGCTCAAACACGAGTCAACCCTAGCCTCGCTCTCATGTCTGCGCGGTTACTATTCCAATATGGCGTCGGGAACTGTAAAAAGGGCTATTCACTTGTGTTGTGTGTCCCAAATATTGAACGCACACATCATATGCCAGAATCGAACAAACTAGAAACATGTTTTTGTTGCATTATTATATATGCTCGCTACATAGACACTCTCTTTATTTTCGCGTCCTTTATCGTCCGAAGTCTGTGCTCTCCACATAAAGATAAGTCTTTGCGGCATAAACTGTTGCCATGGCAACGGCAAAGCGAGAGTCATTTTCTAATGTTCATTTATGGTGCCAAGTTTGAAGAACACAGCTTTAATACTCCATTAGATATGCTTGATTTAGTGATTTATGTTTTGTGGAACAATTAATGACGTCATCGCTTTCGTCATTTGCATAATACAAAAACCTAAATATCTCCAAAACGAAAGAAGATATTAAATAAAAGGAAAACGCCTTTCTTCTTTACTTTGAAAAGCCTAAAAAATAAGTAGTAATTGTTTTTTACTTCATAGGTACTTAAAAGCGCTTTCTTTCGACGGCCGACCTTTGTGATTGGCTAAAAAATTCGTGCAAATTGCTCCAACCAATCAGAGCCAAGGTTTCAATTGCGATGCGAAAGCAGTCGTAAGTTGGCTTGTGTGAAGTTTCCCGAGCGTCTGCCGGAAAACGGCTACATCTTTTGCTACAGTTCTGATTCGTTTATTATGTTTTCATTTCCTCTGTAAACTCATCAAGACTGGCGATATCCGAGAAACAGAACAGCTGCAACTTTGGAGACAAAAAAGGAAAATACCTCAGAAGAACTTTGTTTGATTTAAAACGCTTTTTAATTAAACCCGTGCGACAATCTATTTATTTCGTTTGTCATGTTTTGAAAATTTTCTTGCAATGCTTCCTGTGCACAACACTTTTTATTTAAAACTCATTTTCGGTCGATCCCTCAAACCTAACAACATGATTCTTTCTAACCGCGATTTGAAATACCCAAATATGTAATACGTTAGATTTTTTCAAGAGAATTTTTTACCCTTTTAAATGAACATCCCGCGGCAAAAATTTTAAATACAGGTCTTAACTTGTTTTCTATCCTTCATCTTACTAAGGCGGATATTCTTACCGACATCTCATTAACGACTTTTGAATTGTCTGAATTCAAGGCTACTCTTTAGGTTTTTACAAAGAGATTACATAAACCTGACACTTATTGAACTATATATATTTCATTTTGACCAAAGTATCTGAAAGAGCGAGTTCAGGGATACTTTAATACGGCTGATACGTGGCGCAGAGAAAGGAAACTATCTTAGCGTCGTTGTCGGACGCTTTGTGCAAGAAATTGAGTCAACATCATGAAGAAATCATTTTGTGAAGTATTGCTACAGTTCTACCCCAGAATATCAGAATATGAAGATCTACACTCGACGTTCGTCGCAAATTGTGTCTTCAACAGTTTTTTCTGCTATACCGCCATCATGTTGAACATTATAACAATCCACGCGATAAGAAAAACTTCGTCACTGCCAAAGACTTTAAAAACATTGCTCCTGAGTCTTGCTGTTTCTGATGTTGGTGTTGGTTTACTTGTCCAACCATTTTACACCTCATTTCTGGCCAAGTGGATGAAACAAAACAATCCTGGCTGTAGAGCATTTGAAGTTTTTGATCTCATAACGTATTTCTTTTCCACAGCGTCGTTCTTTGGTGTTGTGGCTGTAAGTGTAGACAGGTTCTTAGCTATTCATCTTCATCTCAGATATCAGGAACTTGTGACTCATAAGCGTATTGTCGCTGTGGTGATTTTAATATGGGTGTTAAGTGCGTTTTTCTCGTTGTTGACGATGTGGGCTCCGCTCGAAATCCGCTCTATTTTTGTAGGTGTTGGTATCATTACTGGCCTCCTTCTTACATCAATGGTTTACATCAGGATTTATTTCGCCGTACGACGCCACAAAGATCAGATTCAGGCCCTGCAATTCCGGCAAGCATCACAGAATGTCGAGATGGCAAATTTTGCTAACCTCGTTAAATCTGCAGTCGGTACGTTTTACGTATATCTCGTGTTTTTGGTTTGTTATATCCCTGTGTCTCTCTGTGCAGCCTCCTTTTTAATTTACAGCCGGAGTATAGCTTTGAAGAGGCTTTGGAGTTTTTCATTGACTCTCGTTTTTCTAAATTCGTCATTGAACCCTGTAATATACTGCTGGAAGATGAGACACATTCGACACGCTATCCTGGACATACTGCGGAACAAGTCTTGGTACAGAAATTTTTCATCGCACCAGCAAGTAGCCGAAAGTCTTGAAAGACGCATGACGAAACTATGAGGTAGCTCGTCTAGACAGGCAACGCGACTTGTGCCCGTCTTTATACTAAGGACGTATAACCAGATGAACTAACAAATATTTGCCCAAGTTCGCGCAGACGAGTAACGCTTTTTTCTGTATAAAAACGGCCATTCTTTCACTAAAACCACTGAATGTAAGCTCGCACAAGGTTTTGATCCAAAAGTGTTAAAGTCAGGCATACGTTTTTAAAAACACTGTCACTGTGTTTTGGAAAAATCGCTAAAAACTAATCACAATGTGCTCTTCCTCCAACCATTCACTTGTGTTGTGTGTCCCAAATATTGAACGCACACCATATGCCAGAATCGAACAAACTAGAAACATGTTTTTGCTGCATTATTATATGTGCTCGCTACATAGACACTCTCTTTATTTTCTCGCCCTTTATCGTCCGAAGTCTGTACTCTCCACATAAAGATAAGTCTTTGCGGCATAAACTGTTGCCGTGGCAACAGCAAAACAAGCGTTATTTTGTAATGTTGATTTATGGTGCCAAGTTTGAAGATTACCGCTTTAATACTCCATTTGTGGAACAATTAATGACGTCATCACTTTCCTCATTTGCATAATACAAAAATCTTAATATCTCCAAAACGAAAGAAGATATTTAAAAAAGGGAAAACGCCTTTCTTCTTTACTTTAAAAAGCCTAGAAAATAAGTAGTAATTGTTTTTTACTTCATAGATACTTTAACGCGCTTTCTTTCAACGGCCGACCTTTGTGATTGGCTAAAAAAATTCGTGCAAATTGCTCCAACCAATCAGAGCCAAGGTTTCAATTGCGATGCGAAAGCAGTCGTAAGTTGGCTTGTGTGAAGTTTCCCGAGCGTCTGCCGGAAAACGGCTACATCTTTTGCTACAGTTCTGATTCGTTTATTATGTTTTCATTTCCTCTGTAAACTCATCAAGACTGGAGATATCCGAGAAACAGAACAGCTGCAACTTTGGAGACAAAAAAGGAAAATACCTCAGAAGAACTTTGTTTGATTTAAAACGCTTTTTAATTAAACCCGTGCGACAATCTATTTATTTCGTTTGTCATGTTTTGAAAATTTTCTTGCAATGCTTCCTGTGCACAACACTTTTTATTTAAAACTCATTTTCGGTCGATCCCTCAAACCTAACAACATGATTCTTTCTAACCGCGATTTGAAATACCCAAATATGTAATACGTTAGATTTTTTCAAGAGAATTTTTTACCCTTTTAACTGAACATCCCGCGGCAAAACTTTTAAATATAGGTCTTAACTTGTTTTCTATCCTTCATCTTACTAAGGCGGATATTCTTACTGACATCTTATTAACGACTTTTGAATTGTCTGAATTCGAGGCTACTCTTTAGGTTTTTACAAAGAGATTACATAAACCTGACACTTATTGAACTATATATATTTCATTTTGACCAAAGTATCTGAAAGAGCGAGTTCAGGGATACTTTAATACGGCTGATACGTGGCGCAGAGAAAGGAAGCTATCTTAGCGTCGTTGTCGGACGCTTTGTGCAAGAAATTGAGTCAACATCATGAAGAAATCATTTTGTGAAGTATTGCTACAGTACTTCCCCAGAATATCAGAATATGAAGATCTACAATCGACGTTCGTCGCAAATTGTGTCTTCAACAGTTTTTTCTGATATACCGCCATCATGTTGAACATTGTAACAATCCACGGGATGAGAAAAACTTCGTCGTTGCCAAAAACTTTAAAAACATTGCTCCTGAGTCTTGCTGTTTCTGATGTTGGTGTTGGTTTACTTGTCCAACCATTTTACATCTCACTTCTGGTCAAGTGGTTACAACAGAAGAATACTGGCTGTAGCACATATAGGGTTTTTGATGTCATTACGTATTTCTTTTCCGCAGCTTCGTTCTTGGGTGTTGTGGCTGTAAGTGTGGACAGGTTCGTAGCTATTCATCTTCATCTCAGATATCAGGAACTTGTGACTCACAAGCGTATTGTTGCTGTGGTGATCTCAAAATGGGTGTTAAGTGCGTTTTTCTCGTTGATGCCGATGTGGGCTCCGCACGAAATTCGCTCTTTTACCATAAGTTTTGGTACTAGTAGTGGCCTCCTTCTCATAGCACTGGTTTACATCAGGATTTATTTGGCCGTTCGACGCCACAAGAATCAGATTCAGGCCCTGCAATTCCAGCAAGCATCACGGAATGGCGAGGTGGCAAATTTCGCCAACCTCGTTAAATCTGCAGTCGGTACGTTTTACGTATATCTCTTGTTTTTGGTTTGTTATTTTCCTCTTTTTTTCTGCTCGGCTGCCTTTTCAATTTTCGGCCCTAGTATGGCTTTGAAGAGACTTTTGATTTTTTCATTGACTCTCGTATGTCTTAATTCATCTTTAAACCCTGTAATTTATTGTTGGAAGATGAGACACATTCGACACGCTATCATGGACATACCGCGAAACATTATTTCCCACAGAAATCGCACATCACTCTTATAGTCGAACTGGCCATGCCATGCCACGATTCCAGTGCTATATTCGGGGTACCCTCGAGAACTCGCGGTATTCATTGATTGGATATTAGGGACCTTAAGCAATGACGACGGCAACGCCAAGGACAACACCTAGCGAAAAATGAATTTATATTCTACTCGAGAATCTCGTGATTACCCAGATCTATTTGGCGTATCTATTGGTTCAGGAAGTAGCTCCAGATGAATATGTAAAGAGAGCGTTCAACCCCAAATAGAAATACGAACATTTAGCCGTCGTCGTTCATTCAAAATACGCAGAATTTGGTCATTTCACGTTGTTGTTTTGCAGAGAACGACAAAGGAATGTACCAAGATTCAAAACATACGTGCAGAGCTATCCATCAACTCATTAACCCTTTTGTTTGGTGGTGTTCTCGTTCACGTTGTCGTCGTAGTTTGCTTAAGCTTCCTAATATAAATCGAGATCTTTTCAAGCTGGCTCCAACGAAGATTTTCAAAAATGGCACTTCTTGCGACTTTAATAATGGGAATAAATAAATAAATAAATAAATAAATAAATAAATAAATAAATAAATAATTAATGTGATTTTGCAGTGGCATTTCCACAAAACAGTTCTTCATCCAATGTTCCCAGATCGAATTGGAATTTAGAAGTGTTGATTTTTGTGGAGGGAGGAAAACCGGAGAACCGGCGGCCTCGGAGCAAGGACGAGAACCAACAACAAGTTCAACCCACATATGACGCCGAGTCCGGGAATCGAACCCGGGCCACATTGGTGGGATTCTTTAGAAGTTTATTGTGGCTTTCGTTAATTTTACACAATCAAACTAAGTTTTTTACTCACCAGTATTATCGCCATATTCCACCGAGTACGTGACATTGGTCCCATGCAAAATCTCAAATTTCACAAGTAGAACATTTGAAGATGTCACAGCCAAATCTCTGATAAGTAAGCCTTTAATACGGTACTGAACGGTCACGTGACTACGTAACACCACGTGATCAACCACAGAGGAGATATTCACGGTGATGAAATATTGACCTGGGTCAGTGAAGGTGTGCGTTAAGGTGAAACCACCTTCCTCTAATGTTGATTTATCGTCCCAGTTCCACATAAAGCGAAAAAGGTCCGGCTTTTGTACGCGATCCACAGTGAAAGTGATTGCGTGACCAACAACTCCGACAAAAGCGTGACGAAGCTTGGCATCTTTCAGCGACGGAATCTGATTCGGAATGCCAGTTGAAGAATTGGAACTGATAGTACTTGTAGGTAAAGCTTCCGTGACTGATGAAGACGTCAACATGGCGGACGGCTGAATGATTGGAATAGAGGGGGGCAAAGTTACATGCGGACCGCTGGTGGACAGTAAATACACAAAGAAGTTAGTCGTGTTTTCGCGCGAAGACACGTCATTAGTCACATTCACGGTAACGTTGACAAAGCCTGTGTTGAGGAATTGATGTTGGACTTTTCTTCCCTTGTATACAGAGACACGGTTGTCACTTTCGGACACAGTCCACCTGAAGGTTGGATTATCGCCTCGAGAGAGCTGAGCTTGAAACGTGCACTTCTTCCCGACCTCGACTCTCGAGGGGCAGTCGAAAGTGACGTTGATTCCTGTGATGCGGTAAATTGCTTTCACCATGCGAATAGTGTTCAGGTCCGGGTAGTTGTTTGCTTTGCACGTTACTTTGTATTTAAGAATGGGAAGTCTTTTGAAACTCTTGTATAAAATCACAGGACCTCTGTGGCTACTACTGTCTCTTTGCGATTGCACTGTCAGAATAGGATCTGCTGCTATGTCGGTTCCTTTCTTTCCGGTCACCCCTTGCTCTGTGAAGAACGAAGCTGGTGTCCGCCCGGACCAGTTTACTTGACAAGTTATGTTTATAGGCTCATCGGCTGGAACTTTCAGGGGGACGTCAATGGATAGCGGATTAGCAATAACTTTAACAAAATAATTGAGAGACATATTGGAAATCTTATTGTAGCAATACAAAGTGAAGTTCCTGTCCCCAACTGGGGTGAGCCTACGAGTAATGGTTTTACCAATGCCTCCTACGATATGGTCGTCCTTTTTGATGATTGGTTTTTTAAAAACCCACGTGCAGCCGACTTCAGTGCCATGAGTCACGCTGGAATTAAAACACGTTTGCGCATTGTCGTAAGCGAACGCACCGTGACACATGTCAACTTTCAGTCCCTGGATCGGCTGGCGTACGGAGAGGTGAATAGTACTGCGCACTCTCGAGACAAGATTGTACGCGGTTACCACTATCGGAACATATCCAGCAAAACGATATAAAGACCGGTACTCGAAAACTCCACCTTCAGTTGTACTGTTGCTTTCGAGGTAAGGAGATTGCAGCACAGTTATACTTGAGTTGGGGACGTACCATTCGCAGGAGACGTTCGTGCCTTGGGTTAACGTTGCAGTCAAATCTTTTGTCGAATTCACCTCAACATACATTGATCCATACTTGAGTTTTAGTTGTGAGACCGGGTTTTGCACTGCAATAAGACTGACAAGAACTTTACTGTCGTTATATGAGCTGATAGCGTTGGAAAAAGTCGTCATTAGAGAATACAATCCGACCGATCTAAAACAAGATACATTGAGTACCGCTCTGACTATAATCGAACTGTGTAACTTTATCCGAAACGAGACGTTCATAGCGACCCCATTCTTAATATCCATTGTCAAGTTAGACATATGCTGCGCCGGGTAAAAATAAGCTTCCGCATCCTGCCCATCGGTAATTCTCTGAAGGGCAGCGCCAGAAGTGTTTCTATAAAGTCCTACTATGTCCCCCTCTTGCGTTATAAACCTTTGCTCTTCCGGTATGACAATCAAGTTAAACCCGACAGTAAGATTAGCTTCCACGCTGTACACTTTAGAATAACTACTGAGTGTTCGCCCGCAAGATATGATGGACGGCTTCTTCTTAAATTGAAATTTCACACACACTTGATCACACTGGCCGCTGGGTGGAGTCCAGTTTTCACAAGACGAGTAATAACGCCGGGTTGTTGTGCAGTTCGTCAAGTTCAAACCTGCCCTGTAAATCTATGTTAGAAAATAAAAAATGGTCACATAAAGACAACTAGTAATGACAATGCTAGTAATAATGATGATGATGGTGGTGGTTCTATAATGCGTGTATGGGAGGCTGGTTACTCCAGCAATATGGTAAGATAGTCAGAACACCCCAATAAGAGATAGGCAGATTTAATGAAAGTTGAGGACAGTAGAAGGCTGTGACCGACAAGCGAATATCGTATATACTGTCTCACCGCTACCATTCGCTGGAATAACCCTCTTTTTAGTACTTTACGTTCATTCAAGTACTGCTTCGGCTGATTGCCTCCCTATCCTCTCATGCGTTGGATGTTTTCTACCCTTACTCTTTTCTAGTTGTCCCTTAAGAAAAAATTGCACGTTGTAGGGGATGATGGGAAGGGCCAGAGAAGAGAATCCACCATTCTCATCATTCCGCACGTCTAACAGCGTTCACTTAAGAGAAGACTGTGTCAAGCTCCTGCCTCTTACATGAAGTGAAAGTAGTTTGTGTGGCGGAAAATATATAACAGGCTCACCTGGAGCTGAATGCGGCCAGGGTGCTCAGCATATAGTTCCCATGCCTCCACTATGGCGTCAGTTTGGAACTGGAGTGAAGGAAGTAAATACGTCCCTGGTTCTTCATTCTTGGCAGATTGGTTGGTTACTGGAAGTCCTGTACTCGCTGTTACCACTCGTGGCACGTCTAAGAGGAATAGATAAATAATGATATAAATGAATAATTAAGCAGCAGCCTTATTAAGAGTCAAGTCCAATATATTTAAAGTCAGTCCATTATCCCCAGCTTTTTTCTCAACGGACGTCAAAAAGCTGATGGTAGATGGTCTGTAGACCACCAACCGTTTTGCGCTCTCTTCCTCTCTTGTGTGCTCTCAGTCAAGTTTTCTTTCTTATAAGGATGAACGAGGAGAGCTTTCTGTCGTTTGGCGTAAAAATACTGTAAACGCCCCCTGTACTTTCGGCTGCTTGTTTGACAGCTGAAGAAAACTGATGTTCAATTCCCATTCTTCCCCACTTATCGACGTTTATGCCCGTTTTAATGTGACAATTTAAAGTTACAGCTGTTGCTGAAACTTTGTCAGAAACAAATAAAGGCATTATCAGAGTATTCTTAACTCATTTGCTTTGTCGATTCTTGGCAAGCAACAACAGCCGGAGGGTTTGGATGTGGTGAGAAACTGACAAATGCACGGCCCGACATCATAGCTGAAAAGTATCACATCTTGCAGAACTTCAAATCACCAGTTATGTCTCAGATTCTTGTGACAGAAAACTAAAAATTTTGCCTACTTTTAAAATTTTATCTATACAAACAGCATCAGTGATGCATTTCGAGAATGAGCTCAAGGGTCCCTTATCCCTATTGTGTTAACAAAAGTTAAGGTCCGAAGAGCTGAAACCCCTTTTTTATTGGAGTAAGAACACACGCACTTCCACTCTCCTTCTGTTTCCTGTTTTAGTATTAAAAGGCCTATCCTATCCCCCACCCCTCTGTTTTTGAGCACATGTGGCTTGGCCACTGTGCAGGTCATGAGAATTAGGGAATTGATCATCAAGTGGTCTTACACCACGTACTTATACAAACATACCTGGGACCAAAAGTGTCACTGTTTGGCTTGTATTGTGCATTGCTATCGATGCTGTTATATCACTTCCTCTCAGGCCATTCAAAGTGCACTCGACGTAACGGGAGGGTCTTATGGCGGGACACCACATGCCAGAAACTTTGGCTCGGGATAATACCCGAACCTTGCGAGACAATACGAAGATGGTCGAGTTGCTTCGGGATGCCACTAAAGTAATGTTAAACTCACCAATAGCAAGGTAATGGTGTTTAAGGACCGAGTGTTCTGGCCAGGTTGTGTTACTACTACCATCGCCAAAATCAACCGAATAAACTATGGGTTTCGATGAGTTCGACATTGTCACGCTTGACGGTGTGACAAGTGTGACAGAAGAGGACACGGATGGCGTTATTGTGGATGGAAATCTTGTGAATGTCAATTCCTGGTAAATTTCAACAAATTCCACCAAAAGGCAACTGGTGTTGTATACGCGAAATTTCCTCGAAGTATTAGTTGGACTGTCACAAAGATCACTCTTGATCAGCGGAATTATGCTCTCGTTTGCACAGTGGCACTGTGTGTCGTTGAGCACTGCAGCCAGCGGAAACGTCTCGCGTGCGCAGGCTTCGATGCACTCATATGGGGATAATCTGTGTAGAGTTGGCTGGTAAAAGGTCGACTCGTTGCTCTGTTTTTCATAACAACCTAAGTACAAATCATCTACAGGAAAAAAAGTACTTAAGTTCCTACTAAAATCACAGTTACATAACCAATGACCAGTGAATGCTTTGATCACAGAAATTTTAAAAAAGAACAGAATGAAGACGTAACATACCTGATGATTCTGGTTGTAAATAAATGATCCTGGGTGAGGACAGAGCCGATATCTGGTGCAAAAAATACAAACAATAAGGGCCCTAAAACGCTGTTTAGCTGTTGTAAAGTGAAGGAGACTTTATTAATTTAAGATTTTCGACTGAATTTTAATGACAACGTTGGTGGCGAAAAGCTCTTTATTAGCAAGCTTCTCGTAACTGGCGGGTTTCACCTCCTCTTCCACCTCCCCTTCATTGGGGGGGGGGGGGGGGGGGGGGAGACAAAAAACACGAAAGGGGAAGCGCACACTTTCGTTTCCCTTTTCCCTAGGCTCCGCGCGCTTGTTTTTCCCCTCTCCCCATTTTCCCAGCCCGTACGAAGAGGCCTCTGCGGAGGAGTGAGGGTTTCACCAGAAACTCATTTTTCGCAACAACCGAACTAGAAATCAACAGGATTGGGAGTTGTCGAATCTTTTTCCAAACAAAACATTTTTGCAGCAACATAACCATACAAATTGTGTAAAGATACATTAAGAAAACCTTAACTAGTGTACTTGATATTTCCCAAAAATGTTCATTTTGTCATATTTCAATCTGGAAAGTAGAATTTCCTGAACAAGTCGTACTCATTTTAAAATTTTAATAGATATCGTCAACATGGTCATTAATAAGAAATTGTGACAGTATTGTACACAATCCTGAATATAAATATAGCCAGTTTTTTTTTCTTCCTCTTTTCTTCTCTTATAAAGAGTGAGAATAATCAACTACTGAGTTATTAAAAATTGTCTTCCGGTAGATTTAGTATTTTTGAATTTAATAAAACAAATTAAATGAGAGAACATGATTACCACACACTTTTAATCATTATTTTCATTTTTTAGATCATTTCCTAGTTCTTCTTTGAATTCTCAAATTTTGTCGGAAGACCCCCGCTATTAAGAACATTACTCCCTACCTAGATCTTCCTGCACCCGCCACGAATGACATTTTGACTAACTACGGAAACAGGTATATCGATAACCCATTTCTTTGTCAATGAAAATGTTGGATTTGCGGATTATGTTTTTCTGCTATTTTACTATGCAGACTATTCCAGGCATTCGGTTCAATTTACTTGGGGAGAGGCACGAACAACGGCCGGTTGGAAAAAGGCAACCCCCAAACACTCCTGTTTTTTCGTTTATACTTGCGGTTTTACCCTGCTTCGAATTTCCGAACTAGCCGAACAACCTGGAACAGGGTGTTCACTATGACCTACTTCAAAGCTTTTATCTTGAATCCCTTGCTATCAGATCTCCAGTCGAGAAAAAGATGACTTCCTTTGGACTAGATTAGCATCCTTCGAACGACACAATGCAGATAATTTTCCTGACTAATAATCAGAGAAAATAAACAAGCAACTAAACAGATGTCAGAGCTGATAAAAGACGAGCTAAAGTAAAAGGTTTTTTAATAGTCTCCAAAAGACAAAACAGTACCATATAACGTAATACAATCATTGAGGTTGAAAGCAAGAAAAGCTCGCAAAATAGTTTGTTTGGTGTAAACAGGTTGTCTGCGCGTGAAATAACCTTTTAAAGGAAATAAATTACTCATAAGGAAAGTAACAAATATCCAGTACGCTTAAATAATTCAAACTTGCTTTATCAACAGTTTTTTTCGTATATTGTAAACAATCTGCGCTCGACTTTAAATAAATTAGTGCAACCGAAGATAAACATTTGCTATGAGGTTCCTTTGTCTTTTTAATGTCTAGTCTAATGGGTTTAAAATTGTTTTTAACGTTTTGCAGCTGTCTCTTCCGAGAAACAGGAAAACATGAAATGAAATAATTTACACCTTTCTAAACGCAGAGTTGAACACGTAAAAAATTAAAAAAAGCCATAAACATATTTCGGAATGGTCCGGCAAAGGCGCACAGGTCTTAGAGCCATAATTTCATTTGTTTAAAAACCTAGTTCTTTCTATTAAAGCACAACTCGAAATCAACATAATGGTATTCCTCGTGGTAATCAAAGTATATTGTCATTTTTATTATTCCTTGAAAAATTTTTATTTTTCTTCATAATTTGGTTTAGGGTGGTAATGGAACTAGATGGCAATCGGCTCAGCGAATCTTGTTTCTTTTTAAATATACGATCTCGTTTCAGTCTATGCCTAAAATGAGATGATCGATAACATCGGTGTCATTTTAATAATATTTTCAAGCGAAAAGTTCTCTGGATTTTCTTTACTTTGTCTCTACGTGTCCTTTATAAAATTATCAAGGATTTAAGTTACACTATTTTTCGTTTATATTATTTTTGGTAAGTGAATTCGGCGAAATTTTTTAAAACTGACGGAGATATATATCTCATAATACACATGCTAAGCTGAGGGTTATTAAGAAAAAAAAAATAAACTGACTGTCACGCGAAAGATTTTCGATAACTCGGGAGGCTATTTTACCTGTACATTTTCATATTGTGTAAGGTTTATTTGTACTCACTAGTTAATGCTATATACTTTTCCAACGTGTTATTTGGGAAATAAGCTGAAATGTGCAATAAATGTTTTTTAATGTAAGTTTCGTGATCTCAAATGGCAAATGACCTAAAAACGATCCTCAGTCTTGATGTCATCACTGACAACTGACGCACTGCCAAAATTTCAGCTGACAAATGGCCTCAAGATCGCCCGTGGACAACTGACAAATCGGTCAAAATTAAATGCCAGTTTGACTGGCAACAGTTGAGTGGACAACATTTTTGCCATTCCCCTCAGCGAGTTGACTTTCTTAGTTGAGAGTTAAGTACTGTGACGTCTACTCTTTTAGCCACGAGTGAAACTTATGTACATCTGATGATCGTGTAATTTTGTTTCATTCATGACAGACGTACTTAAATTGCTGTAAAATACTCATAAAGCGGTTAGCAGGGTAAAACTGATAAGTTGTCGAGCATTCCAGACTATTTATGGCCGAGTGACCACGCAGGCGATGCAATCGAAATCATGTTTGCTGAGATCTTAGCTTCACCTTTTCCTCGTTTGTTTTGTCTCTATCTGCCAAATGAGAGATGTAAGATCTTCGTTAACAAACAGAACTCGCTGTTTAGCGAATTCAGAAAGGAAATGCTTAGACAACTCTGTCAAACAGTAAAGAAATAACGCCAAGGTTTAAGTCAAAATGTCACAAATCAGAGCACGTACGAATTATTAAAGATTATAAAGTGAGGTGATCCAACAATAAAACTTCATCCGACCCCCAAGTTCATGAATGCCTTTGAAAGTACTTCCTTGATTAATAGTTGGTAAAGGAAGTTGATTGGCTGAAAGCTGCATAATAAAACAATATTTTTTCCAATATACCTGTAGCCCCCGAAGGGTTGCTGTCTTTTGCATACTTAAAAAATGCGAATATTCTGTTTCATATATCTTTTATTTATTTCAAGAACAATTTTGAGACCTCAAAATTCATAGGTTTAAATTGAATCTTTCTGGATCGCAAAATCTCTTAATGACTCTGTGCGAAAAACTCAACGCTGAAAAGAAGGATCGTTGGAAAATTTACACAGCTCATACTGTCTGACGTTTACAAAGTTTATCCCATTTCAATTTTAAATAAAACCATAAAAGTGGGATACATTTTATACTAAATACAGAAAATATCCATGGAGATGGAAAACCTAAATCATCTAGAGAGCGCCAAGCTTGTAATTTTTGACGGACACCATCGAGGAGTTCTTGGTTGTAACTTGATGTTCCCAAAACAAAACAAAAATAGGCAAGGAAAAACACAAACACTGAGGTAAATCTAGCAATAAAGGGAACTGATATTTAGAATAGATTTAGCTTAAAATGAACCTTGTTTGTCGTGATCTATCTATATATAAACCGGTTTACTTATTTAGAAATATATATCTGGTAAAAACAAAAAGATCATCTTCTTGGTAAAAATCGTAATTCATAGTGCGAAAAGCGCATTACAAAAAATATCCGAAAGAAGTTCACATTTTGTCAGACCCTGAGCCTTATAAAAATGAAGAAATAAAATATGAAAGAAGCATTTCGCCTGTAATTCTGTCGTTAATGTGATTTAGAAAAATTGAAAAGTTTAAGCGTAAAACAGTAACCTTTGTTTTGAGCTGGGTCCGACTTACTTGGTAAAACATCTGACAGGCTGTCAGGAGGAAATTCAAGCGACTCCACATCATGGCGATACGACAAGGCCACCGTGTTCAGTTCTCTGTCACAAAATGGGTGTTATCAGGCGAATTCAAGTGAAATGGTTTTTCACAGTGTATTAATACTTCTTCCAGCCTTCACGGAATCGTCAACATGACATGGCAGCTTTGGCGGGACTCAATTAGCTGCAATTGTAAAAGGGTGTGTGAAGAATAGGCAAGCAATTACTTTCATTAATCAAAATACAAAAGTTGCAGACAGAAATTCATTAATTCCAGCAGAATTCAATACGTGGATACGTCAGGAGAAAATGTATTTAATAATACCCACCACCGAGAACCAATGAAATGAGAATATTATTGATGCGAAATGTTGCTTTAATAAGTAATCTTTGATTTAAAAGTATTAAAAGAGAGCTGTAAAATTGATTTATCAAAACAATCAGGTTCTTTTTTGAAGGAAGGTTGTTTCAACTATTTAAAGTGTTTATCTTTCCCACCGGTTGTATTTTCTCGTGTAATTGGCTGAGAAAAAACAATTTGTTCAAAATTATTATTTTTCTTGATGAAAGGAAATCAGGCAAAGTGAATTTCACAACAAAAATATGCAAATCACGGCAAATGGCATATTTTTTCCGACTTGATTTTCCAAACCCCAGTTTAACATGTCAAATGGTTTCTTCGAAATGAATTATTGACCGGATTCAAAATAAGATATCTTTATATCTTCTTTTTCTTCCTTTTTTTTCTCTTCAAAACTTGTCCGGATATTTATGATGAGATCGCAAGCAAGATTTTCTTTTTTAACTGCTCCTCCTATTAAATGCCGATTATTAAACTGGTGTAAAATTTCTTCAATTAGTTTTTCCGAGCGAGAAGTAAGTTACCTTATTTTCTTCGTAGAAACTTGTTTAATGTTTCAGGGGGCGAATATCTAGATCTTTTCGAATGACTTTAATTAAAAACATAACAACGAAAACTAATTATTACTTTCATTCATGACAAGGCATTGCTAATTGAAATTTTCTTAACTTCACGTTCACAGCTAGGAAACTACACAAACAGCTAGTCTTCTGTATCAATAGTGCGACAAACGGAATTCTCTTTCGATTGCGTTTATGGAGTTGTTAATCAGTTCTTTCTCTGAAGATGATTTAAGTTTGTATATATTTATTACAAGGAGGAAACCATATCTGTGTAATGAAAAATTATCTATATTTGTATCCTGTGCAAGATCTCGGTGGTGATAAGTATTTTTTTTATTTTTGCTCTGACTGAATTTTGTTTACATAATCTGTAATGCAAGAACACTGAGACAAGATTTTAAGGAGGCACTATTAGCAGGCATTTCCATGGTTACTATTAAAAATAAACGAAATTCTCCCTCGATCCTAATGGAATAGAAACTGAAATGTAAAGTGGATCTAGAAAACAAAACGATTTTTGCCAAATTTTTAATTCATTCACTATCGTTTTGTAATAGATTTCTGTCATGATTTTGAGTGCTTTACTGAAAGAAAAAACATTTTTGCCAGGTTTCTTATGATCACGGTATCCTTTCAGTGGTGTAGAAAATAATTTTAGGCTTTTAAGTACATGGTTCGTCGTTTACCCAAACTGAAACAAATTAAGACAAAACATTGACTTTTTTTAAATTAAAAACTTCAACTACGTCACTTTCTGACGCTGATGTATGTTCACTTAGTTATCAATGACGCCAAGGCAACAGCAATATCTGAAGAACCAAACGTTGAAAAGCTGTGTTGCGAAATGTTCAGTCGAGTATTAACTTCAAGGGCTGTTTAAATAGCGCCAAGCTTTTGCTTGAAAAAGTCACGAGGCTAGCGCTGCTGCCGTTTTCTCAGTCTCAGGTTTTAACGCAACGAAGGAAACCTCTAGATTTTTTACGTTTCTTTCGAGCGTATTTTTGGCGCACCAATTTAAACAACAAAATCAGAAGCCTTCTTTATTTACAATTACTAGTACTTTTTACAGTTGCTTCCTTTTCTCCTTTCAGAAATTACGAAGAATCTATGCAAAAGCTATGATGAGATCAATCGAGTTATTAATTGTGGCGAGTCATGCTCGCACTAGCTAGTACTTATAGCAATTTTACACAATGAATCTCCGTATTGAAAAGGAACAGTTGTCCATCACAGGCCTACCACCATTATTCTGGTGTGTTCAAATTTTCCGGTTATCCGTCGCGTTTCAAATCCCCTCATATGCGACCTCCTATACACGTTCTTTGGGGCGACTTTTGCCTTCTTCTTTATTCGAAAGCATAGACTGTTCACAGCCCTCCGTTTTCTCTTTGTTTTTCCTCGCTCGCTACGCGCGAAATTAAAAGAATCGCGAGAGATGTGAACACGAACGCGAAAGACATCACATCCTGGAAACTTCCTCGATCGTTAAACGCGCGAACAGAATCGGGGAGATGTGAACGCCAACGTGAAAGCTGTTCCTTTCAATCGTAGTACACGATCCTTGTTTTGTCTACGCAGCGATCCAAAACAGAAGATGGGAATAGACATCACATCCTAGCAACAACGCGTTGGGGTTTTCGTGTGTTCTCCTTGCAGACCGACCTGGGAAAAACCACACTTTATAAACGTTTCATTCACGTGCCAACCTGACCATCTAAAGATCAGATCATGATTGTCTTATATCAACGTTTATTTTTCCGTTTCATTGTATCATGTTTTCATGTAGCATCATATTACTCGCTTTTTATATGCCTACAAAAACGCGAAGAAAATTTCTAAGAAGGCCTAGAAACTTCAATGTTGTTAGCACAGGGTCAAATTACGCAAAAATAGTTGTATGGCTTTCTAAGTGCCTATTGGCCGCTGTGTTTGGTTCGCAAGGTATTGTGTTAAAATTTGCAGGCGTCATCTTTTTCCTTGTACTGGATTAAGAAATTAGAAGGGAATTCGAAATTCAAAGTTTGTGTAAACCCGAGCCGAACGCGAAGGTTTATATATTAATTACAGTTTCGATTGAAATTTCCCAAACGTAGTTGAGTGCGATTGTTTTAACAAGAGTCAGTCCTACGTTTATGGCGTCTCTGAGACTACGTTTTAAATAAAGGCAGATTTATCCTCCTTCGATAATACAACGAACCAGTTCTTCTCTTATCATAGTCGATGTTTTTATTCAACACAAAATATGAAGTGGCAAAATATCCCCGGGAAAATATCTTTGAAATCCTTAGAACTTGCATAATTGGCAATACGTGGGACGGCACATGGGACGGCACCTGATTAACCGGGAAAAGGACCAAGAAAAGATAATTAACAAAACAGGTTGTTTTTATTTTTCCAATAAACTAAACATGCCTTTTTATGACTTATGATGGAACACTGAAGCTTAACCATATTCAAGAGTTGGCTAATTAAACCTGCAAATAAGACAAACTCAGTTTCAGTTCTGTTGTTTACTCGGGTTCGACGACGTTTCGTGTTATCAGTACAGTAACCAAGGATAACGAAAAGTGGCACATGGTCACATGGTAATTTTTACCCTGTGACATCAAAGTTGAAGTAGGCTACCTCGAATTTCCTTGAAAGTTCCGAAAAGGTTAAAATGTTGTACCGAGCGTCAGAATTTTCCAGCACACTGATTATCGTCAACAATTATTACACACGTTTTTAGTGTTACGTGTATGGCGGCTATCCTTCGGCATACATCTTCCGATATTGTCTTTCGACATGCCAAACAAACAAGGATCGAAATCCACCAATCACAGTCCACTAGCATGACCGTATGAACTTGTGGCTCATTTCCAAAGAAGTGACATGAGACAAACACCGGCATGTGATTGGTGCATTTTGATCCTTGTTTGTTTGTTTAGCATGTCGAGAGACGTCGGAAGACGATGTCGAAAAATAGATGTTATGCACGTAACTCTGAAATCGAGTATAAACCAGCAAATGATTTCAATTCACAAAAGCCAGTACCTTGCCTCTCGCGGCAGTAGCGGCATCCATCTGTCGTTTAAACAACTCTGTTTACGTTACGTTCCAGAAACTTTGTCTCCTGTAACTTTTGTGATGTGAACCCACAAATTTTTAACTAACGCTAGCTTATATAAAGCAAACAATGGAAACGATAACTTCACTTATTTAAGGGCAAATCTCTGAATAGATTCTGTTATCGTCTTTGGAACACTCAACGCAACAAGCTGCCACTCGTCCAGACTAATTAGCGATGAGTTTAAGAGACTGTTGCCTAGGCGGGGAAATTAAACACTTAATTATGATCAACTTGAGCACGAGCCCTTTGTTGGAGAAAAAAAACACGGAAAAACAAAATCTCCAACGAAGGGCTTATGCTTAAATGGAAGCCAGCTTTCCAGATTCCCTGCGGCGGCAAATTTACCTTTAACTTCGAGTTGGTAATCAACAAAGTGTTGTTGTTTTCAGTAAGTCTGCACGAGATGTTAACGGTCATTTACAGCAAAAATAGACATACGCACTGCTTTGAATAAAACAAAGTCGGGAAAATTTAACCAAACATCTGCCTTGAACGGCACTTTTTTTCTATACAGTTTGCTTTAATTATGATTAATTATTAAGGGACATTAATTTTTTAGAGATCTTCTAAATTTAACTACATGTATCGGTTTTACGTTGACGCTGACCAAAGTTTTACTGTTTTGATGTTACTGTCATTATCATTAATAGAGGTTCCTGAAGGGGGAGATAAATCCTATTTCCCAGACCAAATTTTCCAAACTCCCATTTCCCAGCCTATTGTTTTCCCGAAATTTCCAAATCCGAGTCTCAGTTCTATTGTTTTTTTTTTGTGATTCCCCCGACGAACGATCCGTCCCTAGTATAAATTGAGCCAGTAAATATTACATATAATTGGCTCGATTTTTCTATACTAGAGACAATTCCTCAGTTTGTGATGAACTTGGGCAATCAAACGTTAATTCGTCTAATAATTCGTCTATGTGTAAACAGACAGTTCGTCTGGACGGATGATTCGTCGAGTTCAGGACTCGAGCTCAGAACTTTATTAGCTTTCAACAGTGTGAAACTATAAAAGCACTCTTTACTACGATATTCATGTAAATTTTAAGCTATATAAAGTACATATATATAGGATATTGGGTGAAAGCTAACCGCAAGCAAACCGGAATAAAAGCTAACTGCAGGCCAGCCGGGGTGAGTGCTAGCCTCAAGCAAGCCGGGGTGAAAGCTAACCGCAGGTTAGTTGGAATGAAAGCTAACCGGTCCTCATGCAGGCTAGCTGAAGCGCTGTTCGAATTTATTGCTCGCTAGAATCCTGGCTTGAATCCTGAGCTCGAGTTCTAGCTCGAGTTCTAGCTCGAGTCCTTGTCGAATCCGAGCCCTGACTCGTTATTCAGTTAGGTATCTTCTGTTTATACACAGACGAATTATCAGACCAGCTAGTGTAGTTTGTCAAAGTTCATCCGGCCGCCTATAGTGTACCTATCATTTAAGATATATATATATATATATACCCAATTCAAATTGATAAACTAAGTTTTTGAAGCTATCCCGTTATGCCTGCGTCAGTATAGTTTAACACAGATTCAAACAGTATCCACCATGCTTATATAATTTGCACTGCGCTCTGCGTTCGATTCACCTGTTCAATGACATTTGCGGACGAACTCTGAACGAGACAGGCTAGGAGTATTGAAAATATATTTTTTTTTTATGAGTAAAGGCCTGTATGGCCGAAATTTTAAATTTCTCATCCTTAAAATTCCTTTTCAGACAAAGGATTACAAAACGAGACGCTTGCTCAGTTGTATCAGTCACGGTTTGAAAATGGTCGAATAGCAAATTGAAACCGGACAAACCCAAATGTCCAGCGTTTTCCTGATTTACATAAAACGTGTAGCAAACGTGCGTTTTACTAGTGGTTTTGCGTTCTTTCTGCTTTTTGAGAAAGCTTTTTATTTAAACATCTTACTAAAGAAATGACGCTGCATTTTGCTCAAGAACTAATGCATCAGTAATTGTTTATTTGACCCATTGCACAAAATTAATTTATTGTTCAGTTCAGTACAGTACAGTCTAGAAAACCGATAATATACAAACATGACTTTTGACTTACCTTTACTGAGTGGTGGAAGACAAAATACAAAGAATTATATTTTTAAGCTGAAATCTTTCCCTTCTCTGCTTTCCCAACCTAGTGATGTCTTTGGGTAATTATGAGCAGTCTGATAAAACTGGACAAAATACATAAATAAATTGAATTTTACAATAAGTCGGTAAACATTGATGTGAAAATTAGGCCGCTAACACATTTACTGTTCGCTATGGATACAGGAAGATCACCATTTTCTCAATTGACTTACAATTGTTTTTTGAGGTTTTTCTTCGCCCCATTATGCAAAATAAGCCAATCTACTTAACGGCTTATACGAATGTTTCTATTGTCGTTTCAGTCAGGATAGAATAGAACTGAATTTTTTTAAACCATTGAAAACAATTTTTGACATCCAAATGTTAGAAATTGGCAGTATATTTGCTCAATATTCAACCATCTGGTGAAAAATGGTGTTCAGTGAAGACGAATTCTCACGTTTACTGATCTGTTGCCTGAGAACGACTTCTCTAACAGCATTCTATAGTTCTTATAAAAATAAATTTATCCGTGAACGTACACATTCAATAGAAAACCTTTCGAATTGCATTGAGAGCAGTCATGTGCATGTTCCAGCTGATCTCCATAAAACCTCGTACTGCGCTTTTGATCATTTTCATGTTAAAAGAAGTACTATAAATTAATAAATAATTATTATTATTATCATTACTATTATTATTATGATCATAAAAATATGGCAAGCGCCGCATAGGGTGTCTAACCAACGAAAGCGAACATCTTGTTTGGTTGTTTGTTACGTACGGACTTTTAAGGTGCGAAGGTCTCGGGTTGAAGTCCTGTTCTGACCACTGCCTGAAGTTGTTTCGCGGTAGACCCAAGTTCAACCTCGCAGCTACGCTTGTAAAAAGCCAACTGGTTCATCTCCTACTAGTTGGGGTTTTTAACCCGTTGTGTTTGATTTGTAATACTTGTTTTTAAATCAGTTAGCAAGGGTAGACAAATTTTATTTATGCCATGTTTTTTTTATTTTGTACACACGTCGTTTCCCTCCCTTCTGGTGCGCAATACAAACTGAACATTTTGCGCCTGTTCACAACGTTACAAAAATAGATCGCCAAGTAAAACACGTTGTTTATTGCAGGTAATATAAAAGAGACCGTTTCTGCAACTTACTTAAATCAATGCGATTTGACTTAAATACGGACCTTAATTAATTTTCTTAACTGCACGGTCAAACCAAGTTTACTATAACAATTTCCACAAGCATTAAGTCACAAAATGATGATCCAAATTCTATAGAAAATGTAGCCGTCCGCGTCATAATTAAATGCAACGAATCAGTCAAGGTTATTTTTAGCGGTTCATGCCCGCGATCACGAATCACACCTTAAGATTTTCACGAATTTACGACCCTATCATAACTACAAAGACAGCCAAGACTCCACATCAAAGGAGAAATATTTCTTATGGCTTATTGCAGTTCGTTGTGCAACAAATGTTGTCAGAGGAGATCATGTTTTTCAATTTAGTCAGTCGAACTATCAATGACAATATGCCAGGTCGGTTTAAAGAAATGACACTTAAAGTTAGTTATTACCTTTCTTTTCCCCTCGTCTCCTTCTGATACTCCTGGCATCTGCTAATAACAATTCATTCCACTTAATTCAACCCTTTTTTTCTTTTGAAGGTACCTCACATACTTTCTGCTGCTCAGTTCGCTGGCACTTCATCTAATTGCACTTTAATTTTTAGTCAGTGCTTGATGTCAGTGCACTTATATTTACATTTTGACAAGTGAGTTTTCTTTATGACGTTTTCAATTCATTTGGCTAATTTGTACATTTTGTTAGTTTCCTTAGCATTTGAGAGTAAAGAGAGGAATCCAACGCCTCACGTTTTCCTATCTTCCTCGGCATTTTCTCTAAAACACATCATACACACTCAGTAACTTTGATTCAACGAAATTGCATTATTAGCGGAACTGTGAAACAAAAAGAAAATCATTAAAAACGTCAAAATCGCTATCAAATTAAGGAAAACCTTAGATAATAGAAAACTAAGAAAGAAAATATCAAAAACAAAGGTAATAACGGGAACAAAGACGGGTAACTGATGGAGAAAAATTGAGACAAATATACGATCGATGACTCCTTAGATCATACGCGTCCTTCGGTACGCCTAGATCCGGACCAAACGTCGAAATGCGTGTGCTACGCTTCAGTTTATATAGCGTTGATTTCTTTCTTTCGCCCCAGTTGCTCCAATGCTTTCTTGGTTAATTTACATTTAAATTGTCAAAGCACATCAACCTTTGCCAACGGGTCCGCAACTACATCACTTAACAGTATATATAAAATGCGAAAAACATTGACATTTCACTGACCTCCACTGCGTGAGTCTTCCAGATCTTCCAAACAGTACGACAGAAAACTTTCCCTTTATTTGCTCAAACTAATGTAAATTTATCGTGAAAACAAATAGCAATCATTAATTGCAAAGACACGATAAATGTTTGTTGACTTTGTTCGTTTCCCTTCAGTATTCACCACAGAGGGTAGCTTATGAAAACTTAACCAACCTTTTATAGGACAGAAAAAACATCCATTGAATTCATTTTCCATCAAACATGGCTATTCCGTGACACAGAAGAACCATTAAGAGTGTCTGGGCAAAGTCTCCTTAATCAGAACTTGTCGTTATATAATTATAGGGGATGGTGCGTTTTAAAGTGGCCATATGCCGCGATATTTTAAAGTCATTTTCCTAATGTACAAAATTACTTTGAAATTGAAGAAAACACGTAGTATGCAAGGTAGATAAACACAAAAAAGTATTAACAAAAAGTAAATAAACATGTGTTGTGCCTGCACTTATATCCCGCAGGACTAAATATTCGTACTTCATATTTGACTGATGTCGCCGATGAGTCATTTATTTGACATTTTAATATTACTTCGCTGTAATGCCCATGAAGTTAATCCTGGACATATCTGTATGCTTGAGGAAGACTGAGATAAATTACGAATGAAAACTGAAAAAATTGTCCATTTTTTTTTTCAAGAACGCCACACATGACGTAGCAGTAACTCTGAATGTAATTTGGGAGTTTTACAGGCGTACTCAAGCTCCTTAATTACAGTACGTACTTTAAAGAGTCTTAAAGTGTTTATAGGAACTATGTCACGATATTATAAGTCATTCGATCTTGTCGATCTTAGGTACACGAAGTACACTTCATAAGGAGCTCATGTGAGTTTACATTTTACATTACAGTTACATAACATTTTTCCCGATGTACAAAATTAAAAAATGATGGAAACCTGGCCATAATAGCTGTCAACGGCAAAAAAAAAAAGAAAGGAGTAATAATAAAACGAGGTCAAACAAGGATGGTTGGCGCCAAAATTACGAAAAATTGCAAACGAAAAGCTTAAAAAAGGCTTTTTTGCTTTTTTTCAAAATGTACTGTCAGCGCCATATGTCCTTTAAATTTTGCAATATATAAAGGAGTATTAAAGTAGACGCTTTTAGGAGATTCATTATCCTTACTCAGAAATTTACTGACAATTAGACTACTCGCCCTCATTTTCTATGAGCGAATAGTCAAATAAACGCGGCCGAGTTGACTGTCGCTCATAGAAAACGAGGGAAAGTAAACTAATTGTTTTAGTAGAAACTTTAAAGGGTTGAGGTTCAAACCCTTTAATTCTATGTACTTTTAAGCCAAACATCAAGAAGAGTTGATCCTTGAAAGACCAACAGGCGTGCGATCGTGCTCTATCAGCGAATAGAAATGAATGGGAGAACCATTCAGATTCGCGGATTTCCAGTAGAACATGGCTGAATTTCTTTTCTTAATTGTTGCTTAGAAGCTTCAAGCCCTTTTATATCAAACAAATGGGTCACAAACTAAGAACGTGTTTTCCCCATATATTCAAAACAAAAATAAACACGTAGCCACATGTACACATGTACACATTGGGTACCTTTTGTTCTCGTTGCTGTAAGTCTAACATGCCATTATAAATCTAATACTGGCTATCCTTTCACAGAAACGCTTGTGTACTTGAAAAAAATATTGTAATCGCGGTAACCAGGATGAAATGTTCCGATGGAAAATTTGCTAGCCAACAACCAACCGACGTTTCTAAGTTACAATTCGATCAGGAAATAGTAGATGAAGAGCCACTTTCTGAAATTATCATGATTATCATTATCATTATCATTATTATTGGTTACAGAAATCTCGGCCGTAAAACCAAGATCTCGTTAACCGGGCTTGCCCGCCTCCTCAGTATAAAGCATTGAAATGTTTACAAAGAACTGACTATCACGTGACATAAAGCACGTAGTCCGTGCCATCCCCAGTCCATGTCAGAGCACGTACCTTAAGTCCAGACTTTTGATTGGTTAATAAAATAATGTCCTCTGACCAATCAGAGCAGAGTGTTACCCACGCCGCCAATCAAGTAAACTGGAGGCAGTTGTGAGTTGTCTTTACATGAAGTTTCCCGCGGCTTGTACAGATTTCCCGCTCCAAAAAAGAACTTTATAGGGTAAACGCAAAATTCTAAATTCTCGAATACTCTCGAATGCCCGACGGACATAACACTTGCAATCTTCGGGAATAACAAAAAGGGGGAACTAAGACAAAAAAAAACCTTGTTTGACAGAAGTTTGCATGTTATCCATTAATTAACAAATTCAATTTGTTAATATGCAAACTTCTGTCAAACAAGGTTTTTTCAAGGTTTTTTTCATAACTTCCTCGATTGTTAAATACACCTGAGAATGTCACGAGCAGTTCATCACGTCTCGGTTTTGTCAGTTTTTGACGTGCTGATGATCTAATTAAATCTTATTCTATTGTCTGCCAATTTTTCCGGTCTGTTATGTCTTTGAAAAGACCTAAGCAGTTTTGCCTTTTTTTCGCCAAACTGCGAATTATTTCCTGCCAAGCCGACATACTGAATTCACTTGAAAGATAAATTACCGCTGGAACTGGCGAGTGTGGAGCTTGCAATGGTGTCAGTCGCGCTCGCCACATGGCACATGAAACTTGTAGCAGCTTGCAGGTGTACCATCCAAATTAAAAGACAGGGGCTTTTTCTAAAAGCCCCTGTCTTTCACTGAAATATGAACGTGCTAACTTACTTTTGATCGAGCATGTAGCTAAGCGTCTTCATTCGGTAGTATTCTTAACGATATCTACCTTATTAATCCCGTCTGAAGAGTCCAAAAAAGTACAAACAGTTATATAAAAAGCTTTTTATGTTTTCACAAACACGCCTCTTTTTAAATAAACTTGACAATCACACCAGTGACGTTTACTTCTCCTTTATTTATAATAATCAAGTACAAGCCGGAACGTTTAAGATTCAAGTATAAATTGTAACTATATATTTCTTGGTGAGAACGTCCGGAAGAGAAATTTCTAAAACACTTTTATTACTACTTTCGTTTCCTGAGAATCATCGCTGATACACTAAACTAGTGCAAATTGCTCCAACCAGTCAGAGTGATTGTGTTGTAAGCGGAAGTGATCGCGTTACAAGTGAAACGTTTACATTACTTTATTTAACGTTTTCGTCGTTGTGGCGACACCGAGGGTTGTGCGAAAAAAAAATTGTATAGGCGGTTCCATCATGTATATTGAAACTTATTAATATCATACGTTACTCTTCATAAAATTTTTACTGCAACAGTATATATTAGTGGTGACGAAACTACCACTAATCTACATATGAACACTTGGCGCACACCTCAGATCAAATAAGGCCGGCATCATCATCATCATTATTATTACTTACATCTCGGCCGTAAAAACCAAACTCTGGTTAACCGGGGTTTGCCCGCAAATTAATTTTTTTGCTAACTCCCTCGATTGTTAAATAAACTTCAGAATGACGCGAGCAGTTCGTGGAGTCTTCGGTGGTTTTTGTCATTTTCTTATGTGCTGACGATCTAATTACAAGTCATGTTCTATTGTCTGCCAATTATTCCGTCCTGATGGACCTAAGTAGTTTTGGTTTTATAGTAATAACACAACACTGCGAATTATTTCCTGCCAAACATGCTGAATTCAATTGAACAATTAATTAACGCTGGAACTGGCGAGTATGGAGCAATGGTTTCAGTCGCGCTCGACACACGGCACATGAAACTTGTAGCAGTTTGCAGGTGTACCATCCAAATTAAAAGACAGGGGCTTTTTGACAGCATTAAATACATTTCACTGAAATATGAACGGTGCTAACTTACTTTTGATCGAGCATGTAGCTAAGCGTCTTCATTCGGTAGTATTCTTAACGATAATCTAGCTCATTTGCCACGGTTGAAGAATCCAGAAAAGTGCAAACTGTTATATAAAAGCTTTTTAAGTTTTTACAAACACGCCTCTTGTTAAATAAACCTGACAATCACACCAGTGACGTTAACTTCTTCTTTTTATTCTAATCAAGTACAAGCCGGAAAGTTTAAGATTCAAGTATAAATTAGAACTATATATTTCTTCGTGACAACGTCTGGAGGAGCAAGTTCTAAAACACCTTACCGTTTCCTGAGAATCATCGCTTTGGCGTGTAAAGAAATTGCTTAAAAGTGTTCTAGTTTGTCTTGTCTTTGGCGCTTAGAAATGTAAGGAGACAGGTCAGCTTCATAAAAGAATTTTATGTGATACGCTTGGTGCGTTAAAGAACCTTGAGTCAACATCATGAATAAGTCACTTTGTGAAGTATTGATCCAGAACTACCCCAGATTATTAGATTACGAAGATCTCCACTCGACGTTCGTCGCAAATTGTGTCTTCAACAATTTTTTATGCTATACCGCCATCGTGTTGAACATTGTAACAATCCACGCGATAAGAAAAACTCCGTCGTTGCCAAAGACTTTAAAAACATTGCTCCTGAGTCTTGCTGTTTCTGATGTTGGTGTTGGTTTATTGGTTCAGCCATTGTACACCTCACTTCTGGCCAAGTGGTTACAACAAAGCATTCCCAGCTGTAACACCTTTAAGGCTTTTACCGTCATTGGGCAGTTGTTTACTTTAGCTTCGTTCTTTGGTGTTGTGGCTGTAAGTGTAGACAGGTTCTTAGCTATTCATCTTCATCTCAGATATCAGGAACTTGTGACTCATAAGCGTGTTGTTGCTGTGGAGATCTCAATATGGTTGTTAAGTGCGTTGTATCCTTCGATGACGTTGTGGGTACCGTTCAATATTCTCTCCATATTTCTATCCTTTGGTACCGTTGTCGGTCTTCTTCTTACAACATTGGCCTACATCAGAATTTATTTGGTCGCAAGACGGCACAAGAATCAGATTCAGGCCCTACAAGTACAGCAAGCAGCACCGACTGGCGAAATAGCAAATTTGGCAAGCCTTATTAAGTTTGCAGTCGGTACGTTTTACGTATATCTTGTGTATTTGGTTTGTTATTTGCCTGGCATTATCTATTTTACCGCCGTTAAAATCTACGGTCCGACTATCGCTTTGAAAAAATTGTTTCTTTTCTCACTTACCCTCTTTAATCTTAATTCGTCTTTGAACCCTGTAATTTATTGTTGGAAGATGAGGCACATTCGACACGCTATCATGGACATACTGAGGAACATGCCTTGGCTCAGAAATCGCGCATCACACTAATCGTAGTGCAGCTTAGTGCCAGACATGTAATGCCAGGATTCTGGGTTGTTCAATAAACGCCTTCTGTATATTATAAGGACCGCAAGCAGTGTGATCTCAGGATTCATGAGGACAAAGGAAAGCATAATTATTAGAACTGAGTAAAATAATACCAGAGAAATAATACAAAAGGGACTTGTATAGCTTAGTAGTTTCTAATACACTGAGTCCAGTTGTATTTGGCCGAAAGACAAAAAAATGATAAATGACAGACATTAAGATCAATTATCCATATGAAAGAATGATGGAGGATTAGTTGTAAAGTTTGCTAGTTTTTTTGTAAATAAATACCAGTTTTTGCTCTTTGCTGTTGTTGCCTTTTCACTGAAAGGGAAGCTGAAAGCGCGGAACGTGCGGGCGTTAAATTTGTCTTCCACTGTTTTAGCATTTCAGGGTCATGGGGGCTCGTACTGGAAGTATCGAACAGTTTCTTCAGGGATTTACAGAAAAGAAATATGCAATAATTTTTACTCCCATGTACGACAGTTATTAAACAATTTTAACATGTTTGAACTAGAACCAAAAGGGACAGTTTGTTCGTAAATATATTTGGCAGACGTTTTTGGAATGATATTTATTACAATAATATTTCCACAGATCAAACTCGGTCTTTTCTCGCGATCCTTTTGCGTCTGTAGTCCGTGCCCTCCGCTATCCGACAAAGCAAGCACTCTCTTTCGTTCCCCGCGAGCCTCGTGATTGGTTGATAAAGTGGTGCAACTTGTTCCAACCAATCGAAGTTATGGTACTGTAGAAACCGTAAGTGATCATGTTACAAGTGATACGTCTACATTAAACTGTTTAATTCATAACGGTTTCGTCGTTATGGTGACACCAATTGTTGTGCCAAAAACAATGTATTATTCAGTTCCATCATGTCAGCTGTGACTTTATTAATATCAAGCGTTCCTCTTCATATAAAATGAACTGCAAAAAAACATTACTGCTGACGAAACTACCACTCATCTACAAATGGACTTTTAGCGCACGCACAACTGCACTATAAACGACTTTTGAAAGACACTTTATATCAGTACATATTTTCCTATGCAGGTGCTAGCTTATTTTCAATTAATATCCAACGCATTTAACCTAATTTAAAATACTGTTTAGAACAATTTACACTTATCTAATTGTAAACTTGCGACAGGCCTAGAATAAGAGGAATTTATTACAACTTGTTAAACACAACTCGCTCGACGGCCTAACAACACTGACTTACCCCTCACTTACGCAGTCTCTCTCCCTGCACTGCCCCAGTGGGGTCCAGATTTCCACTGTCACATAATAATTCTAATCCTATACGCTTCAGATATGGTAAGAATAATGCCGAGAAAAGAAGTTTAGCTACATGAGCGTTCAACAATAAGTTACCGCGTGGAGGGTAAAGCAATTTAATGCATTCAAAAAAGCACTTATCGATGATACACCTGCAAACTAGTAATTGAAACGTTTTCACAAAACACGCGACCTGTTTAATAAACATGATATTCACGCAGCTGACGTTTACTTCTTGGGTTTATTCGTATCAGTTATAAGCCTGAAACCTTTCCAATAACCACGTTTAAAATTGGATTTTCAATGTATTTTCTCATTTACGAAAGCATCTGGAAGAGCGAGTGCGAAATACTTACATGACAATGAAAAGGAATGCAAAAGTGATAATTTATAGTTTGTCTATGGCACTTAGAAAGGCGACTGATTAGCTTCGTAAAACGACAATTTTTATGTGATACGCTCAGCGCATTTAAAAACCTTGGGTAAAAATATCATGAAGAAATCATTTTGTGAATTATTGCTGCAGTACTACCCCACAATATCAGATTCGGAAGATCTTCACTCGACGTTCATCGCAAATTGTGTCTTCAACAGTTTTCTATGCTATACCACCATCATGTTGAACATTGTAACAATTCACGCGCTAACAAAAGCTTCGTCGTTGCCAAAGACTTTAAAAACATTGCTTCTGAGTCTTGCTGTTTCTGATGTTGGTGTTGGTTTATTGGCCCAGCCATTTTACATCTCACTTCTGGCCAAATGGATACAACAGAACAATCCTGGCTGTAGCACGTATAAGGCTTTTGGCAACATGGTGAATTTGTTTTCTACAGCTTCGTTCTTTGGTGTTGTGGCTGTAAGTGTAGACAGGTTCTTAGCTATTCATCTTCATCTCAGATATCAGGAACTTGTGACTCACAAGCGTGTTGTTGCAGTGGTGATCTCAAATTGGGTGTTAAGTGTATTTATTTCTCTTATGTCGGTGTGGGTTCCTCCGAACGTTCGCTCCCTATTTACATGCATTATTATAGTTGTTGGTCTCGTTCTTACAACACTGGTTTACATCAGGATTTATTTCGCCGTACGACGCCACAAGAATCAGATTCAAGCCCTGCAAGTACAACAAGTAGCACAGACTGGCCAAATGGAAACTTTTGCAAGCCTCAAAAAATCCGCTGTCGGCATATTCTACTTGTTTCTCGTGTTTTTGCTTTGTTATTTACCTCACTTCATCGGTTTGGCAGCCACTGAAATCAGTGGTCCGAGTATTGCTTTGAAAAGATCTTTGCTTTTCTCAATCACTCTTGTATTTCTTAATTCATCTTTGAACCCTGTCATTTACTGTTGGAAGATGAGGCACATTCGACGCGCTATCATGGACATACTTCGCAACATGTCTTGGTTGAGAAATCGCGGATCACACCAGCAGCACCAATCGCACGGTTGGCCATAATATTATATCGATTCTGCAGGCAGTCTAAACTCGGGCTGCATGATCGAGTGTGAGGACAAACGGAGCGTGTAACATTAAGTAATATAATACTGAAGAAATAATACTAGGAAGAGATGTATACAGCTCTAGCCTTGTGATCTAATAGTTACAACCGGCGGTTTTAAAACGAGATGGTGCTAATAGTTCTTTAAGGGTTTTTGATCTACGAAAAGATGGTATGATAGAGCCCTAAGTGAAAAGTTCTTTTAACTTAGGGTTGGATTGCAAAATCAACAAATGCTTTCTAATGATGCTACCCACATTAGGTAAATTTGGATTAAATGTAAGAACAAATGGAAATAATTTCTTCGATTGTTTTCCGCGTTCCCTTAGTAAATCATTTCTAGAAATGGCGGAGGCTTTTTGATTTTGCAATACAATCCTAAATTTAAAGACCTTTTCCCTTAGGGCTCCATCATACCATCTTTTCTTAGATCAAAAAACCTTAAAGAATTATTAGCACCATCTCGTTTTAAAACCGCCGATGAGGGACAAACAATTCAGCCAAAAAATAGCTGTTTCAGATGTAAAAATAAAATAGATGCGACCTCTGTCGAAATTTCTTTGTTGAATCTAAATCATTTCTCAGTTTTCAGACGCACAAAAAATACACCATTCATTCAAGGCTTTCGTGTGATTCTAAAAACGTTATTTATTTAGTTTCTTGCAAGAAATGTCGTTTTCAATACATAGGATCAACTACCACCGATTTTCGAGTTAGGTTTCGTAATCACAAGTCTGCTATGCTCGCAAACAAAACCACTTGTGAAGTAGCAGCACATTTCAACAGAATTCTACACTCTTTGTATAATTTTGCATTTCAATGTATTGAGATCAGGTGCAGGCCCCAAACAACTCGGACGAGATAGATAGGCTTTTAATTACGAAAGAGGCTTGTAGGAGTGTTGAGCTGTTCTTTTTTGCTCCCCACGGCTTAAATAAAAGAAAGGAATTGCACTCTAAGAACAGAATTTGTTATAATTAATTTTTTCTTGTGCAACTCTGCGTTCGCGCTGTATGGCAGTTCAAAGGCCCTTTCTTGGATTTTGTCAGCCTTTTAGGTGTTAGGTATGCTCAAAGGCTCTGCCTGAGGAACTTATTACGGCTTACTGTTCAAGGGCCCCTCCAGGGATTGTGTTGTTTATCAACCCTTTGATGCTCCAAGGCCTCGATTTGGGATTTTGTTATGAATCATGTTTGCGTAAGCGTAGGTTGCTTTTCTTTCAACTTCTTGTTTTTGCAATTTTCCCCGTTATATTTGCCGCATTGCAAGAGTCCTTTTACCTATTTTAGCTACTTTAGTTTTTAATTTTAATTTTTATTTCACGCATCAACCTTGGTTTAGTTTTGCAATTATTAAGCTCATAGTTTATGGTATGTCACGCTGTATCACGTAATTTATACACAGTATCGTATTTTTTTCGCTTGGTATTGTAATTATCACCCTGTATGACGCAATTTATAGCGCAGCATTTTATTTTTCGTTTTGTATTGTGATAATCACGCTGTATTACGTAATTTATAGCACAGTATTGTATTTTTCGTTTCGTTATGCAATCTTTTACACTGTAACCTTATTTAAAGTTAGTTTTTTTAATTTTTTAACTTTTTTAATCGTCGGAAGTTGTTCGTCCTCGCTTTTTTCAAACTTATTTAAATTCATTCTTGTGGTGAGACTTGGACTGTAAATCTTCATTGATCCTCCTGACGCAGTGGCATTCTTTGTTGGCTTGAGGCATTTAATAACCCTTTTTTTTTTCTAATAATAATTGTTAATGACGGAAGAAAAAATTTAGACTACATGCACTACAGTTCTGTTAGTTCAAGAGGACCGGTTAGTCCTCTCTCGTCAGGTGCGTAGTTATGCTAACAGTTCGAGGAACCTCAAATATTACTGCTCATGCTTGTGTCAAAAGGTATTTGCCTGCGTGCCTGCATGCACTTGCGTGTTCATTTCTCTTATTGAGCGTTCCCGCGCCTGGTTTGTAAAGAATGAAGTACTTTTCCGATGTACACAGATTGCATCGCTTTGTTTTGTTAGAGTATAATATGCTGGACAGGTACGGGCCATCATTTTCCAGCTTAATGAAAATTGAATGTTTTTATCCTTTAGCGACGAAATGTATTTGCTTAGTCCCGTTACATTTCTTTTGTTAATATCTCTGAAAAAAGCCGCGTGATTACGAAATCTTGTTTTGAAGGCGTTTCCTGTTAAACCAATGTATGTTTGCTTTCCTTCTTTACTCTCGACGGTAGCCTGATAGATGACGTTTTCCGTGAAGCATTTTTCGTCCAGTGGGCAGTTGGGCTTCACCCGACATTCGCTTAGTTTTTCCGGCGCTGGGGGAACTTTTCTGAGGAGGGATATGTTATGCGCGCTTATTTTTGCGTCTAGGTTGGGCATGCACGAGTAGCTTACTTTTAAAGTGTTCTTATTGAATATTTTTCTCAATGGTTGCCCGTTGAGGAAAGATTGTTTTACGATGTTGGAAATTTCTTTCCTACATTGGTAGAAACATTTTTACTAAACGGTGGATTATACCACTTTTTGTTTCTACGTCTGGTTTTCTTTTCGCTACGCGTCTGGCCGACGCTTGTTTCTTCAAATCTCAGCTGGTGGTTGTAGCTGCTGTTCCCTAACGCGTGTTGTTTAATCGGTTCAACCATTTTACACCTCACTTCTGTTCAAGTGTTTACAACAAACAGTCCCAGCTGTAACACCTATAAGGTTTTTTTCGTCATTGAGGAGTTCTACACTTTAGCTTCGTTCTTTGGTGTTGTGGCTGAAAGTGTAGACAGGTTCTTAGCTTTTTATCTTCATCTCAGATATCAGGAACTTGTGACTCACAAGCGTGTTGTTGCTGTGGTGATCTCAATATGGTTGTTTAGTGCGTTATATTCTTCGATGACGTTGTGGGTACTGTCCAATGTTCGCTCGATATTTTTATCCTTTGCTGCTGTTGTCGGTCTTCTTCTTACAACATGGGCTTATATCAGAATTTATTTGGTCGCAAGATGGCACAGGAATCAGATTCAAGCCCGGCAAGTACAGCAAATAGCACAGACTGACGATATGGCAAATTTGCCTTATTATAATTAAGTTATTACGTATATCTTGTATATATGATTTGTTATTTGCCTACCATTATCTATTGGGCCTCCCTTGCAGACGTCGGCCCAAGTATCGCTTTGAAGAGATTTTTGCTTTTCTCAGTTATTCTCGTTTTTTAATTCATCTTTGAACCCTGTGATTTACTGTTGGAAGATGAGACACATTCGACACAGTCATGGACATACTGCGGAACATGGCGTGGCTCATGGCGTGGCAGGGCCGCGCAGGTCACGATTGTCCTCATTCAGTGTTGTAGTTGTTCACTTGGCAAACGTTGTATATTGCTCGGGCACGAATGAAAGGGTATTATACACTCTTTTTTTATATAAGAATGACTAAATTTTGGGGCTGAGCCTGAGCGGTCTTATTTTTTTGACGATTTGAGGCTGAAAACGTTCTTGAGACTTTCGTAAGTTACATGTTGTAAGTCTAAGTTGGGCTACAAACTGAAATGTTCTACATAGTGTATCATGCAGTAAGAAAACAACATTGTTAATGTTAAGGTAGTTCCTTTTAAGCATTGAGTTAATGGAACTGCTAGACCACAGTTTTGCATTTATAACACTGCTCATTTGACAAGGAATAAAAACAAATGGGCAAAATAAAGACTCCGTTCTCCGATTCGCAGCCTGGGGTATGTTCTTAGCATGTTCTCAGTTAAAATTTTGGTAGATTTCAGCCTCGACACGTACGTTCTTATAAAAAAAGAGTGTATGTAAAACATACAATAATACAATGGTGAATTAAGAATGCTAAAAATACACTGAAAAAACTATAGCTTATCAATGTATGTAGTTTCATGATTGGAAACATATATCTTGAAATAAGTGTTAAATACACTTCACTGAAATATGAACGGCGCTAACTTACTTTTGATCGAGCATGTAGCTAAGCATCTTCATTCGGTAGTATTCTTAACGATATCTACCTTACTAACCACGTCTGAAGAGTCCAAGAAAGTGCAAACTGTTATGTATAAAAGCTTTTTATGTTTTCACAAACACGCCTTTTGTTAAATACCACTGACAGTCACACCAGTGACGTTTACTTCTTCTTTTTATTCTAATCAAGAACAAGCCGGAACGTTTAAGATTCAAGTATAAATTGGAACTATATATTTCTCGATGACAACGTCTGGAAGAGCAAGTTCTAAAATACTTTACTACTTTCGTTCCCTGAGAATCATCGCTGATACACTAAACTGGTTCAAATTGCGCCAACCAGTCAGAGTGGTTGTGTTGTAAGCGGAAGTGATCGTGTTACAAGTGAAACGTTTACATTACACTACTTAATTCATAACGTTTTCGTCGTTGTGGCGACACCGAGGGTTGTGCAAAAAAAAAGAAACACATTGTATAGGCGGTTCCATCATGTTTATTGAAACTTTATTAATATCATACGTTACTCTTCATAAAATTTTAACTGATGTGCTGACGATCTAATTACAAGTCATGTTCTGTTGTCTGCCAATTATTCCGTCCTGTTAGACCTAAGTAGTTTTGGTTTTTGTTTTATTGTAATAACACAACACTGCGAATTATTTCCTGCCAAACATACTGAATTCACTTGAACAATAAATTAACGCTGGAACTGGCGAGTATGGAGCAATGGTTTCAGTCGCGCTCGACACACGGCACATGAAACTTGTAGCAGTCTGCAGGTGTACCATCCAAATTAAAAGACAGGGGCTTTTTGACAACATTAAATACATTTCACTGAAATATGAACGGTACTAACTTACTTTTGATCGAGCATGTAGCTAAGCATCTTCATTCGGTAGTATTATTCTTAACGATAATCTAGCTCATTTGCCACGGTTGAAGAGTCCAGAAAAGTGCAAACTGTTATATAAAAGCTTTTTAGGTTTTTACAAACACACCTCTTGTTAAATAAACCTGACAATCACACCAGTGACGTTTACTTCTTCTTTTTATTCTAATCAAGTACAAGCCGGAAAGTTTAAGATTCAAGTATAAATTAGAACTATATATTTCTTCGTGACAACGTCTGGAGGAGCAAGTTCTAAAACACCTTAACGTTTCCTGAGAATCATTGCTTTGGCGTGTAAAGAAATTGCTTAAAAGTGTTCTAGTTTGTCTTGTCTTTGGCGCTTAGAAATGTAAGGAAACAGGTCAGCTTCATAAAACAATTTTATGTGATACGCTTGGTGCGTTAAAGAACGTTGAGTCAACATCATGAAGAAATCATTTTGCGAAGCATTGCTGCAGTACTATCCCAGAATATTAGAATTTGAAGATCTCCACTCGACGTTCGTCGCAAATTGTGTCTTCAACAGTTTTCTATGCTATACAGCCATCATGTCGAACATTGTAACAATGCACGCGATAATAAAAGCTTCGTCGTTGCCAAAGACTTTAAAAACATTGCTCCTGAGTCTTGCTGTTTCTGATGTTGGTGTTGGTTTATTGGTCCAACCATTTTACACCTCACTTCTGGTCAAGTGGATACAACACAAGAATCCTGGCTGTAGAACGTATAACGCTTTTGCCAACGTGGTGGGTTTGTTTTCTACAGCTTCGTTCTTTGGTGTTTTGGCTGTAAGTGTAGACAGGTTCTTAGCTATTCATCTTCATCTCAGATATCAGGAACTTGTGACTCACAAACGTGTTGTTGCTGTGGTGATCTCAATATGGGTGTTAAGTGTATTTCTTTCTCTTTTGCCGTTGTGGGTTCCGCCAAATATTCGATCCTTATTAATATGCATTATAATAGTTGTTGGTCTCGTTCTTACAACAATTGTTTACATCAGGATTTATTTAGCCGTACGACGCCACAAGAATCAGATTCAGGCCCTGCAAGTACAACAAGTAGCACACACTTGCCAAATGGAAACTTTTGCCAGCCTCATAAAATCCGCTGTTGGCATATTCTACGTGTATCTCGTGTTTTTAGTTTGTTATTTACCTCACTTTATCAGTGTGGTCGCCACTGAAATCAACGGCCCAAGTATGGCTTTGAAAACATACTTTCTTTTCTCAGTTACTCTCGTATATCTTAATTCAACTTTGAATCCGGTAATTTACTGTTGGAAGATGAGACACGTTCGACACGCTATCATGGACATACTGCAGAACATGTCTTGGCTTAGAAATCGTGCATCACATTAACTCATTCCTGTACTATCAAATTACAGTTGAAATTGACCTTTGACCTCCTTTATTTTTTTTCTCATATTCGGTGTTCTTGTTGTTAATAAATAAACGCCTTCTGTATATAAATCGAGGACAAACGAGATTGTATTTAAACTAAGTAATATGATATTGAAGATAGAATACCAGGAAGGGATTCAGGTAGCTTTAGCCTCTATGATTTCTAACACCCTGAGTTTACTTGTATTTTTGTTATCCGGAAGAAAACAGTAATAAGTAACAGACATTAAAGGCCCGGTTATACGAACAACACTTTTTTCGACTTGTCTCGCAGCATTTTTGCATTGTAAGTTGAACGAGTTGTTGCGCGTATTGCTACCGCGTGCTCAACTTGTCTCGCAACAAATTTCAGTGTTGCAAGTTGCACCAACGTGTTGTACAGAGTAGAACCGAGTTCTACTTTTTGCAACATTTTATTCTTCGCTATTCATCTTCCTCTCAGATATCAGGAACTTGTGACTCACAAGCGTGTTGTTGCTGTGGTGATCTCAATATGGGTGTTAAGTGTATTTATTTCTCTTATGTCGGTGTGGGTTCCTCCGAACGTTCGCTCCCTATTTACATGCATTATAATAGTTGTTGGTCTCGTTCTTACAACACTGGTTTACATCAGGATTTATTTAGCCGCACGACGCCACAAGAATCAGATTCAGGCCCTGCAAGTACAACAAGTAGCAGAGTTTGGCGAAATAAAATCCGCTGCCGGTACATTCTACGTGTTTCTCGTGTTTCTGGTTTAACCTCGCCTTATCGTTTTGGTCACCATTGAAAGCGACGGTCCAAGTATTACTTTGGAAATATCTTTGCTTTCCTCAATGACTCTCGTTTTTCTCAATTCATCTTTGAACCCTGTAATTTACTGTTGGAAGATGAGTCACATTCGACACGCTATCATGGACATACTGCGGAACATGGTCTTGGCTTTCAGTCGTGCATCACAATAAAAGCAGGGCTGCCCATAATATGATATCGATTCTGCAGGCAGTCTGACGCGGGCTGCGTGATCGAGCATGATGGCAAACGAGAACGTATTAAAACTGAGTCATAAGACTGAACAAACAATACTAGGAAAAGGTTTATATAGCTCTAGCCTTAGTGATTTCTCACATACTCGGTTTAGTTGGAGTTTTGTTGTTCCGAAAAAAAAGTGATTAATAGCATACATTAAATATAAATTTACTCATAGACCAGAAGAACGAGAATATAAAGCCTTACCCTTTTTTAAATAAAATGCAAAATAGTTTTACTTCCAGTGTTATTGTCTTTTCAATAATAAAGAAACCGGAAGTTCAAGTTAAAAGCGCGGGAAGTGCACGCGTTTGACTTGTGGTTCACTCTTTACTCATGACAGGGCGTGTTTTTAATAGAAAACTCGGACACTCGGAATATATACTCGCACTTTTGTCGCGGATCTTTTCAGTCCGTAGTCTGTGCTCTCTTAGAACATTTTTTACGTTTCGCGAGCCTTGTGATTGGTTAATAAAACTCGTGCAGTGTGCTCTAACCAATCGGAACGAAGGTGTTTTCTTCTCGGCCAATCGGCGAAGCGAAAGTAGCCGCGCGTTTGCTGAGGCTGAATTCAGTTCCAGAGCGATAGCCACCAGCCACGCACTTTTTCGCCAATTTCGATTCGTTGATTACATTTTCTTTTGCTAAATCCTCGAATACTAGAGAATACCCGAGAAACATATTACTAGTTTAGGAAACAAAAAAACTAATAGAGCAATTTCCTTAGTGGAACTCCGTTTCACAGATGTTTCCAGGTTTACTAAAAGTGCTTTTTAAAAAAAGGCCTCCCCTTGTTTCGATTCTGTTGTCGTATTTTGAATTAAAATTTTCATTAAATGTTTCCCAGCACAACATTTATATCTGCAAAATTCTTTCAATATGTCGCTCAATGCTCAGTAAATGATTTTCATTCTCACTAGTGCCAATTTAAAGTTTTCAGTTTTCTCTATAATAACCAGTCGTACAAATGCATAACACACTTTTAGATTTTTATCAACGCTAAATTGGCTTGTTTAATAAACGTGAGCAATTTTCATTAAGTCTTGGGTTTGTCAATTATTGACGGGAGGGTTGTCTTCGTCCAATTTTTATTCTATTTTCGTGTAATTTCATTCTGCTTCATTCTCCTTATATGTTATTCAAAAAAAATGAGCGCAATCAGGCCTTTTTTTAACAAAGAACACGATTTTTCCAGAGGGAACACTCGGCGGAAGCAGAAGTTCATAATTTCATGAATACTTTGCATGTGACCATCACGCGGTATAAAACACGTAGTCCGTACTCTCCCCAGTCGATCTTAGAGCACTTACTTATGGAAAGTCAAACCATGTGATTGGTTAAAAAAAAAACAATGGCTCTAACCAATCAGACTAAAGTGAGATCTTTGACGCCAATCAAGCGGAAACCGGAAGCAGACATGTGTTGGCTTTACGCGAAGATCCCGCGCGTTTGTACATTTTTTCCGCTCTAAATTACCTAATACCCGGGGAACATAACACTATAGTTTTCAGACACACCGAAAAGGAGGAACTAAAGATAAACCTTGGTGGCAGACGTTTGCAGGTTAACCACCCATTAACATATGTACAGTGGAACCCCGCCTTACGGCCACCTCGTTAATACGGCCACCTCGTTATTACGGCCACTTTTTTTGTCCCGGCGAAACGCCCATATATTTCCTTATAATAAAACCTCGTTTATGCGGCCACCCCGTTAATACGACAAACGGCCACATTCTGAAATCCCAACCTGTATAATTCTTTATAATTCTACCCCGTTAATACGGCCACTCGAACCAAATGTCACTTATAATTGACCAAACAGAACAAATACAGTACTTGAGAAACAAAATTGAACGATACTATTTTATTCAAAACCCCTGTAACTTGGCATGTCATTGACGTCTGTGTTTTTGTGGTTAACTAGTCATCAATTGTAACCAATCAAACAACAATTTAAAAGAAAATTTATAGACAGTAATATTCCCTTAGTTAAATTACAAAGCGATTAAGTCGCTGTGTGTGTAATAAAGCAAATAAATGCAAAAGTTGCGGCTTTCTCTCTTGAGTAGACCAGTCATGAAATTTAACCCAGCCCCGTTAATACGGCCACCCCGTTAATACGGCCAAATTTCAATGGCCCGTTGGTGGCCGTATTAACTGGGTTCCACTGTAAAATCTTTTTGATAACTCACTCGCTTGTTTGATGAGTCCTTGTTTTGAAATTTATTGTCAACAGACTACGAACACAATAGTAGCTCCTGCAAATATCAAATTGTTGTTAACCGTTCATCAGTAGGATACCTAAAATACTAGCATTTCTACAATTGGTTTCGTCTCCATTAAATCCTAGACCAATTGCAGAACATTTTAGGAGGAGCCACCCACGATGTGAGGACAGTTACTGCAAAACAAAACAATAAGGAAAATAACGCAAAATAAACTTAAACTGTTAAATTACTGAAATTACGAACTAAGGGCACACGTCAAATAAATTAAGCAAGGTGCGCGCATATAACATGAGACTAGCGCACACCTGTATCCAGGTTTAAGGCAAGCAGGTGTGGATTACGGAACTAGGATAACTTAGACGATATAAAGACAACAAACAAGTAAATGATATGTCGGTTGTTTTCAACCATGAACTGCCGAACTTGCTAAATACTTACATTACATTCATCGCGTTAGCACCGAAGAGGAATGCAAAAGTGATACAATTTGTCTGTGGCACTTAGAAAGAAAACTGCTTAGCTTCGTAAAACGAAAGTTTTTATGCGATACATTTACAGCAAAATATCATGGAGAAATCATTTTGCGAAGCATTGCTGCAGTACTATCCCAGAATATTAGAATTTGAAGATCTCCACTCGACGTTCGTCGCAAATTGTGTCTTCAACAGTTTTCTATGCTATACAGCCATCATGTCGAACATTGTAACAATGCACGCGATAATAAAAGCTTCGTCGTTGCCAAAGACTTTAAAAACATTGCTCCTGAGTCTTGCTGTTTCTGATGTTGGCGGTGTTGGTTTATTGGTCCAACCATTTTACACCTCACTTCTGGTCAAGTGGTTACAACACAAGAATCCTGGCTGTAGCACGTGTACCGCTTTTGCCAACGTGGTGGGTTTGTTTTCTACAGCTTCGTTCTTTGCTGTTGTGGCTGTAAGTGTAGACAGGTTCTTAGCTATTCATCTTCATCTCAGATATCAGGAACTTGTGACTCACAAACGTGTTGTTGCTGTGGTGATCTCAATATGGGTGTTAAGTGTATTTCTTTCTCTTTTGCCGTTGTGGGTTCCGCCAAATATTCGATCCTTATTAATATGCATTATAATAGTTGTTGGTCTCGTTCTTACAACAATTGTTTATATCAGAATTTATTTAGCCGCACGACGCCACAAGAATGAGATTCAGGCCCTGCAAGTACAACAAGTAGCACCTACTGGCCAAATGGAAACTTTTGCTAGACTCATAAAATCCGCTGTTGGTATATTCTACGTGTATCTCGTGTTTTTAGTTTGTTATTTACCTCACTTTATCAGTGTGGCCGCCACTGAAATCAACGGCCCAAGTATGGCTTTGAAAACATACTTTCTTTTCTCAGTTACTCTCGTATATCTTAATTCAACTTTGAATCCGGTAATTTACTGTTGGAAGATGAGACACGTTCGACACGCTATCATGGACATACTGCAGAACATGTCTTGGCCTTGAAATCGTGCATCACATTAACTCATTCCTGTACTATCAAATTACAGTCGAAATTGACCTTTGACCTCCTTTATTTTTTTTCTCATATTCGGTGTTCTTGTTGTTAATAAATAAACGCCTTCTGTATATAAATCGAGGACAAACGAGATTGTATTTAAACTAAGTAATATGATATTGAAGATAGAATACCAGGAAGGGATTCAGGTAGCTTTAGCCTCTATGATTTCTAACACCCTGAGTTTACTTGTATTTTTGTTATCCGGAAGAAAACAGTAATAAGTAACAGACATTAAAAGAGAAATTTATTCCATATTCCAGAAGAACGAGAATATTTAGGTTTACCTTTTTAAAAATAAAAACGTTTTAGTCGCAGTTTTATTGTCTTTTCAGTGATAAGAAAAGTGGAAGTTGAAAGCGTGGAATTTGGAACGTGTACGCGTTAGGACACGTGCGCGTCCCATTTTTCATTCAGGTTACTTAAGTTATATTACTTTTAAAAACGATTCTTGTAGTTTCCTGTGTTTTTATTTTCAGTAAAGGTTCATAAAACCTTTTAATAAACACATCAAACTTACTTTGTTACATAACATGGAATAATAATTTTATTATCGAAGCTGTTAGATGGATGCAGAATGTTAAAGGTCAATACAGGTATTGCTTTGATTAGCTAGAGATTACTGTAATTTTTAGTCTGAAAAAATGTTTTTAAATCCCAAGTGGTTGATTTGTAGAACATAACTAAACATGGTAATTTTCATCACTCAACAACAAAAAATGACAAGACATTTTGGCCTTATTTGTGATGACTATGGTCATTTTGATTATTAGCAGATTACATGTATATACATGGCAAGCCTTTTATTTTTCCAATTCATTATGTATTTATTTCTGGTAATAACAAAATTGATGCTTGTCATTTTCAGGACAGTTTAATTTTTGCTTTATGCTTCAGTACCTTATACCTTCAGTACCTTACAAACTAGCAAAGCACATCAATAAGGAGGGTCGGTCAGTATAGATTCAATTTTTACTCATTGCAGTATGTGTTGTCCCCTTGCTATTTGTCTTGTCATTCAAAGACAATAATGAATAAACTTGTCACAAGGTCTAAGCAAATTAAGTGTAGCTTTCTACCTCATCACACAGTCTCCATTAGCAAAGTGAGCTCCACCCTGTCACATGGTTGCATGCTGTTTAGTCAAGTGCCAAGTGGTTAAAAATGGCGGGAAGATCATAGCCCCATCCCTTAATTAGCTTCAATGATTTTCCTTATGATTTCTACAGACTCTTTGTCAAGGATTTGGACCCCCTCCCAATCAATCTGGTGATTAGCCTGTGACTGGTGTTCCCAGATTGGTCCAGATTGCACCATAATGTTTAGGTTGTTCGTTTGTAATGTTCACCCAGTTTCCAGAAAACTGCACTTGTAATTTCACTGCCAAACTTGTAGTATTTAGATGTTACTTTTAAGAGAGACAAAACTATCATGTTCATTTTTCTGCAAATGATGAACAAACAGTCCCATCAGAATGTAAATCACATTGAGCTAACATGGATATGCATGCATGCAAACTTGGCTTCAAGAATGTAAATAACTCACTCCTAAATAGTATGTGTCTTTCTCTCCAAAGTGTACCATTATGAATGATTACCATCATGTTTCAATCCTCTTGTGTTTATTGAAGCAAAAGAATTATCTCTGAAATATTTACACGTTGTAATCAATCTGACGTGAAGTAAAACCACACGAGTAAAGTACATAATAGTAAATCTGAATGGCTTAATTACATATAAGACAGCAACATTGGGTGACTGGTTCAAAGCTGTTTTTTCCAACGTAAATTGCAAAGAAAAAACCACTGTGATTTCACCTCTAAAAAGGCTCAAGTTCATAGAGAACCCACACTGGGCGAAACAACAACAAGCTTTTTCACCCTTTGATTGCATAGGAATATTTTATGTGCAAAATTTAATTTTAATGGAGAGACAGAGAGAGAGAGAGAGGGTAGTGGCTACCTGAAATAACTAGAGAGGTAAAAACGAAAGGTAGCCAGATTTACAGATACATCAATACATTTTAAGTTTTGGTTTAGCACTGAATGAAAACAATGAAATAAAGTAATCGACGATTCCTTTTTCGACAATGGGAAAAAAATACACTGATCAGTGATGGTTCCCATAAAATAGTTTATAATTAAAACTTAATAAATAAATTACTCAAAACTTGAATATGAAAATAAGTTGGTAATATTTAAAACACTGCAAGACAACCCTTCGAAAGCCACATATTTATCATTTGATAATCTAAGAAAAAACTGGCCTGTTAACGTGAAGGCTCGAACTTTAATAATCCAATATTTCTAATGAAGCTTATTTATAGCTCGAGTAAATACCCTGGTCGCTCTATGTGAAATTACAAACAAGCCGAAATCCGAACCGGAATCCAAGTGCAAACAGTCAATCATGTCGTTCAGTGAACACAGGAACATCACTGTGGCCATTTCCTTTCTCCTTAGTTCTCATTATGCTGCAAGGTCTCCTGGCAAATAAACTACTTTCACGGAATAATAAACATCCGATTTGCTTCTGTTGTCGATGTAACAGCATATCATCGCACGAGTTCCCACAGTAGTTTTCACGTAAAAATTCTGTTCCAGGTCTGCAATGGTAAATTCCTCTTGTGATTCAGGATCAAACCTGAGTCCAAAAAACGAATTTCGCTTACAATACTTACAAATTACTTCCTTCTCCGTGCAGAAGTCGAAGTTTTCAGCAACGAAAACGGCTTGGTTTTCATTCCAGAATCGTGACGTTGCAGGCATGCGCGGTGCGTTTTTCCGCGGTGTCGCCCGTATTACTACCGCGTGCTCAACTTGTCTCGCAACAAATTTCACTGTTGCAAGTTGCACCAACGTGTTGTACAAAGTAGAACCGAGTTCTACTTTTTGCAACATTTTATTCTTCGCTATTCATCTTCATCTCAGATATCAGGAACTTGTGACTCACAAGCGTGTTGTTGCAGTGGTGATCTCAATATGGGTGTTAAGTGTATTTATTTCTCTTATGTCGGTGTGGGTTCCACCGAATGTTCGCCGTCCCTGTTTACATGCATTATTATAGTTGTTGGTCCCGTTCTTACAACATTTGTTTACATCAGGATTTATTTCGCCGCACGACGCAACAAGAATCAGATTCAGGCCCTGCAAGTACAACAAGTAGCAGAGTTTGGCGAAATAAAATCCGCTGCCGGTACATTCTACGTGTTTCTCGTGTTTCTGGTTTAACCTCGCTTTATCGTTTTGGTCGCCATTGAAAGCGACGGTCCAAGTATTACTTTGGAAATATCTTTGCTTTCCTCAATGACTCTCGTTTTTCTCAATTCATCTTTGAACCCTGTAATTTACTGTTGGAAGATGAGACACATTCGACACGCTATCATGGACATACTGCGGAACATGGCCTTGGCTCGGAAATCGCGCATCACAACAAAAGCAGGGCTGGCCATAATATGATATCGATTCTGCGGGCAGTCTGAACTCGGGCTGCGTGATCGAGCATGATGGCAAACGAGAACGTATTAAAACTTATTCATATAAGACTGAACAAACAATACTAGGAAAAGGTTTATATAGCTCTAGCCTTAGTGATTTCTCACATACTCGGTTTAGTTGGAGATTTGTTGTTCCGAAAAAAAAGTGATTAATAGCATACATTAAATATAAATTTACTCATAGACCAGAAGAACGAGAATATAAAGCCTTACCCTTTTTTAAATAAAATGCAAAATAGTTTTACTTCCAGTGTTATTGTCTTTTCAATAATAAAGAAACCGGAAGTTCAAGTTAAAAGCGCGGGAAGTGCACGCGTTTGACTTGTGGTTAACTCTTTACCCATGACAGGGCGTGTTTTTAATAGAAAACTCGGACACTCGGAATATATACTCGCACTTTTGTCGCGGATCTTTTCCGTCCGTAGTCTGTGCCCTCTTTTTTTTTTTCGTTTCGTGAGCCTTGTGATTGGTTAATAAAACTCGTGCAGTGTGTTCTAACCAATCGGAACGAAGGTGTTTTCTTCTCGGCCAATCGGCGAAGCGAAAGCAGCCGCGCGTTTGCTGAGGCTGAATTCAGTTCCAGAGCGATAGCCACCAGCCACGCACTTTTTCGCCAATTTCGATTCGTTGATTACGTTTTCTTTTGCTAAATCCTCACGGCGGAATACTAGTATCTGAGGAACATGTTACTAGTTTAGGAAACAAAAAAACTAAAAGAGCAATTTCCTTGGTGGAGCCCCGTTTCACAGATGTTTCCAGGTTTACTAAAGCACTTTTTGAATAAAGGCCTCTCTTTGTTTCTGTTGTTCGAATTTTCATTAAATGTTTCCCAGCACAACATTCATATCTGCAAAAGTCTTTCGATATATCGCTCAATGCTCAGTAAATGATTTTCATTCTCATTAGTGCCAATTTAAAGTTTTCAGTTTTCTTTAATAACCAGTCGTACAAATGCATAACACACTTTTAGATTTTTATCAACGCTAAATTGGCTTGTTTAATAAACGTGAGCAATTTTCATTAAGTCTTGGGTTTGTCAATTATTGACGGGAGGGTTGTCTTCCTCCAATTTTTATTCTATTTTCGTGTAATTTTATTCTGCTTCATTCTCCTTATATGTTATTCAAAAAAAATGAGCGCAATCAGGCCTTTTTTTAACAAAGAACACGATTTTTCCAGAGGGAACACTCGGCGGAAGTAGAAGTTCATAATTTCATGAATACTTTGCATGTGACCATCACGCGGTATAAAACACGTAGTCCGTACTCTCCCCAGTCGATCTTAGAGCACTTACTTATGGAAAGTCAAACCATGTGATTGGTTAAAAAAAAACGATGGCTCTAACCAATCAGACTAAAGTGAGATCTTTGACGCCAATCAAGCGGAAACCGGAAGCAGACATGTGTTGGCTTTACGCGAAGATCCCGCGCGTTTGTACATTTTTTCCGCTCTAAATTACCTAATACCCGGGGAACATAACACTATAGTTTTCAGACACACCGAAAAGGAGGAACTAAAGATAAACCTTGGTGGCAGACGTTTGCAGGTTAACCACCCATTAACATATGTACAGTGGAACCCCGCCTTACGGCCACCTCGTTAATACGGCCACCTCGTTATTACGGCCACTTTTTTTGTCCCGGCGAAACGCACATATATTTCCTTATAATAAAACCTCGTGTATGCGGCCACCCCGTTAATACGACAAACGGCCACATTCTGAAATCCCAACCTGTATAATTCTTTATAATTCTACCCCGTTAATACGGCCACTCGAACCAAATGTCACTTATAATTGACCAAACAGAACAAATACAGTACTTGAGAAACAAAATTGAACGATACTATTTTATTCAAAACCCCTGTAACTTGGCATGTCATTGACGTCTGTGTTTTTGTGGTTAACTAGTCATCAATTGTAACCAATCAAACAACAATTTAAAAGAAAATTTATAGACAGTAATAGTCCCTTAGCTAAATTACAAAGCGATTAAGTCGCTGTGTGTGTAATAAAGCAAATAAATACAAAAGTTGCGGCTTTCTCTCTTGAGTAGACCAGTCATGAAATTTAACCCAGCCCCGTTAATACGACCAAATTTCCATGGCCCGTTGGTGGCCGTATTAACTGGGTTCCACTGTAAAATCTTTTTGATAACTCACTCGCATGTTTGATGAGTCCTTGTTTTGAAATTTATTGTCAACAGACTACGAACACAATAGTAGCTCCTGCAAATATCAAATTGCTGTTAACCGTTCATCAGTAGGATACCTAAAATACTAGCATTTCTACAATTGGTTTCGTCTCCATTAAATCCTATACCAATTGCAGAACATTTTAGGAGGAGCCACCCACGATGTGAGGACAGTTACTGCAAAACAAAACAATAAGGAAAATAACGCAAAATAAACTTAAACTGTTAAATTACGAACTAAGGGCACACGTCAAATAAATTAAGCAAAGTGCGCGCATATAACATGAGACTAGCGCACACCTGTATCCAGGTTTAAGGCAAGCAGGTGTGGATTACGGAACTAGGATAACTTAGACGATATAAAGACAACAAACAAGTAAATGATATGTCGGTTGTTTTCAACCATGAACTGCCGAACTTGCTAAATACTTACATTACATTCATCGCGTTAGCACTGAAGAGGAATGCAAAAGTGATACAATTTGTCTGTGGCACTTAGAAAGAAAACTGCTTAGCTTCGTAAAACGAAAGTTTTTATGCGATACATTTACAGCAAAATATCATGGAGAAATCATTTTGCGAAGCATTGCTGCAGTACTATCCCAGAATATTAGAATTTGAAGATCTCCACTCGACGTTCGTCGCAAATTGTGTCTTCAACAGTTTTCTATGCTATACAGCCATCATGTCGAACATTGTAACAATGCACGCGATAATAAAAGCTTCGTCGTTGCCAAAGACTTTAAAAACATTGCTCCTGAGTCTTGCTGTTTCTGATGTTGGTGTTGGTTTATTGGTCCAACCATTTTACACCTCACTTCTGGTCAAGTGGATACAACAAAAGAATCCTGGCTGTAGCACGTATAACGCTTTTGCCAACGTGGTGGGTTTGTTTTCTACAGCTTCGTTCTTTGGTGTTGTGGCTGTAAGTGTAGACAGGTTCTTGGCAATTCATCTTCATCTCAGATATCAGGAACTTGTGACTCACAAACGTGTTGTTGCTGTGGTGATCTCAATATGGGTGTTAAGTGTATTTCTTTCTCTTTTGCCGTTGTGGGTTCCGCCAAATATTCGATCCTTATTAATATGCATTATAATAGTTGTTGGTCTCGTTCTTACAACAATTGTTTACATCAGGATTTATTTAGCCGTACGACGCCACAAGAATCAGATTCAGGCCCTGCAAGTACAACAAGTAGCACACACTTGCCAAATGGAAACTTTTGCCAGCCTCATAAAATCCGCTGTTGGCATATTCTACGTGTATCTCGTGTTTTTAGTTTGTTATTTACCTCACTTTATCAGTGTGGTCGCCACTGAAATCAACGGCCCAAGTATGGCTTTGAAAACATACTTTCTTTTCTCAGTTACTCTCGTATATCTTAATTCAACTTTGAATCCGGTAATTTACTGTTGGAAGATGAGACACGTTCGACACGCTATCATGGACATACTGCAGAACATGTCTTGGCTTAGAAATCGTGCATCACATTCTTAACACTATAGTTTTCAGACACAACGAAGAGGAGGAACTTAGGATAAACCTTGTTTGGCAGACGTTTGCAGGTTAACTACTCATTAACGTATGTAAAACCTTTTTGATAACTCTCTCGCTTGTTTGATAAACCTTAGAATGACAGGAGCTATTTTATTTAACTCCTTGTTTCGTCAGTTATTGACAATCTGATGGTCTCAAGTCTTTATCTGATTCTGTTCTTTTTCAATTTTTCCATCCTGTTATTTATTAGAAAAGACCTAAGCAGTTTAGCATCATCAATTCGGTAGTAATCTTACCTATATCTGGTTTAACATGTCTGAAATGTCGTAATTCAGTGTAAACTGTTAGAAACAGCTTTTTAATTTAAGTTGTGACAAACACATGGCTTGTTTAATAAACATGTATCTTACGACAGTGACGTTCACTTCTTGGCTTTATTCTAATCAGGTATAAGCCCGGCAGAAAGTTCAAGAACTACGAATAAATTTGAATTATATATTTTCCGTTGATAACAGCATTTAGAAGAGTGCGTTCTGGACCACTGTACTACATGCTACTTAATTCATTTCCGAGTATCATCATTTTAGTACCCAGCATCAACCTGGTCGAATTTGTTTGGCGCTAACATTAGAAAGGAAACTGATAGGCTTCATATAGAAATATTTAACACGCTCGGTCCGTTGAAGAACCTCGAGTCAACATCATGAAGAAATCATTTTGTGAAGTATTGCTGCACAACTACCCCAGAATATCAGAATATGAAGATCTCTACTCGACGTTCATCGCAAATTGTGTCTTCAACAGTTTTCTATGTTATACCGCCATCATGTTGAATATTGTAACAATCCACGCGATAAGAAAAACGTCTTCGTTGCCGAAGACTTTAAAAACATTGCTCCTGAGTCTTGCTGTTTCTGATGTTGGTGTTGGTTTATTGGTTCAACCATTTTACACCTCACTTTTGGCCAAGTGGATACAACAAAGCATTCCCAGCTGTAACACCTATAAGGCTTTTTTCGTCATTGGAGAGTTATTTACTTTTGCTTCGTTCTTCGGTGTTGTGGCTGTAAGTTTAGACAGGTTCTTAGCTATTCATCTTCATCTCAGATATCAGGAACTTGTGACTCACAAGCGTGTTGTTGCTGTGGTCATCTCAATATGGTTGTTAAGTGCGTTGTATTCTTCGACAACGTTGTGGTTACCGTCCCATATTGGCTCCATATTTCTATCCTTTGGTACCGTTGTTGGCCTTCTTCTTACAACATTGGCTTACATCAGAATTTCTTTGGTCGCAAGACGGCACAGGAATCAGATTCAGGCCCTGCAAGTACAGCAAGCAGCACAGACTGGCGAAATAGCAAATTTGGCAAGCCTTATTAAGTTTGCAGTCGGTACGTTTTACGTATATCTTGTGTATTTGGTTTGTTATTTGCCTGTCATTATCTATTTCCCCGCCCTTAAAATGTACGGTCCGAATATCGCTTTGAAAAAGTTGTTTCTTTTCTCACTTACCCTCGTGAATCTTAATTCATCTTTGAACCCCGTAATTTATTGTTGGAAGATGAGACACATTCGACACACTTTCATGGGCATACTGCGGAACATGTCTTGGCTCAGAAATCGCGCATCACACTAATCGTAGATGTAAATTTAGATAAAACTGTGTGGCGCAATAACTATAATACATTCAGTAGTTTGAGTAAATATGTGCGCTATTGAATGTAAGAAAAAAACAGACGTTTCGAGGGTACTCCCTCTTCCTCAGTGGAAAATGCCTTGTTTGATAGCAACAAACAAGGCATTTGCTATCAAACAAGCCTCTGGAATTACCATAAATGATCTAATAACGCCCCCTCTCAAATAAACTCCTCATATCTAATAAGAGCCTCCCTTGGAGTACAAAGTTTGTAGTAGACGCTCCCCTGTAATAACGACCCGACGCGCCGTGTCCAATAGACGCCCCCCCCCCCCCCCCCCCCCCCCCGCCAAGAATTGTCTCAACCATCGAAGAGGCCAACGATACGTGCTTGGCCCCGATGACGATGTAGACGTCAATTTCAAACTATGAAAGACATCTGCGCAAATTGGATTAGTCTCCTGCGTCTTATATCTTTTTGTTGGCGTTAAAGTGAAATAAAAGCCTCTCTCTAATAAACGCCTCATATCTATTTAAAGCCCCTAGCTCCTAGGACCCGTAACATTCATTGGCGTTTATTAGATCGTTTACGGCACTCAAAATTTATACTCCCAATTGGGGGGAGTACATAAATTCACATATTATGTGATGATTTGTTTCCATTTATGTTTAAATCTTAATGAAACCGTCTGTATATAAAGGAGTCGAAACCTTCCCGTTGATCAATGGGGAAGTGAAGTTGCCCGTGTGATCTCATTGTTAATCATTGGCAAAGTGATGTTGCCTGTATTAAGTCCCTCGCTGTTGTGCATCGGCGAGATTTTAATCTTCCTGTACATCGGCGAGGAGGTGGCTCTGTACAATATAAATTGTTAGATATTACAAATCGGTTACGAAGTTGGCGAATTTTGTCTCGTTCTATTGACCCCCACTGGTAGCTAGCGACCACATAGGCTTGGTATTTCAGGTAGTGGCTAACGGGAAAGTTTGACTTTAGCATTAAGGTATCTTCACGATATGCTATCGCTATTATGCTCCTCTTCCTATTGTCATATTGTCGATATTGTACTGTTCTTCTTGTTCTCTGGTTTGAACATGATTTGAATAATGTTGAGCAATGACGTCATCGCTCACTGGGCGATGCTATATATATCTTATTAGACGTTTCTGTGTGTAGTATCGCTGTATATTTTTACGAGTCATACAGTATTTTGGCGAGCCCGAAGGGCGAGTCAAAATACAAATGATGAGTAAAAATTTACAGCGATACTACACACTAAAATGTCTAATAAGAGATTTATTATCCAACGTTCTCGTTTCGAAGCTGTGTTTGATAATAAGATGTATTAGTATAATATATCGCACAACTGAATACTGCTTTCCGCGCGCGCTGATTGGTTAACTCGGAGGTGATTAGCAAAGTACTATTCACCTCCACTTTTCGGTGAATAACTGTTAATTAATTATTTTATGAATGAGCGTGACGAAATACTTGAAAATCTTACGCCAGCACTGACTTTTGACGGCGACGGCTTTGAAAATGATTTAGCCACCATAAACAAAACCAAAGGGTTGTTAAATAACATTACGTATGTTCATGACAACGATCTGGCGTGCCAACTTTAATATTTCCGATGAGCTAAGGGACTGGTAACCATTTACATTCATATGCCTGGTTACCCAGGCTGAAGGCTTGGCACCATATTCAATGGTGAACAGTCATGGCGGAGGAGAGTGGCATCTATGCTGAGGATATTGTCAAAAATTCGCAAGGAATTGTAGGCCTGGTTTTAGAAGATGCTGAGGAAACAACTGACGAGTCGGACAGTGAAGAAGAGGCGCTCAAAAAAGGACAGATCGTGGTGTGTTGGTACCCTTCGGGCAACGAAGAAACCCTCTCGCTTTCCAAGGTAAGCTCGAAAGATTTCCCGGCAAAAAGACTGACTGATTGACCTGTTTTGATCGTGGCATTTTGAGAGAAACATGAGTTTTCTACACCGAGATTCACACCTTTTTTTCGTTAAGTGTGGTCGATGTGATGATTTTTCGTGCTTAATAAGGCGTTAATATTGTAAGTTCTTTCATCTCTGCGGGATTGTTTTGAAACGTGGTAGATAAATATTAAAAACTTTCCTAGTGCTTCAAAAAAACTCTCCCTTTTCATCTTTCGTTTAAGCTTAATGTTGTCCTCATATCTGATGTTACTTGGCTTAGTTGATGTTACTCTACACTGCTATGATACTTTCTTCTACAGACTGTACCTTACATGAAATATATGTACTTCAATTCAATATTGAACGCTAATGTAAACATTTTATAGCCACATGAATCAGAGAAGTAAATTTTCGACAATGTGGCATACTTTTTCAATGTCATTGTAAAATTAAATCATTTTTTTTAAAGATAAAAGGCCATATAAATTGCCAGTCGAGAAAAAAAAAATAGAATTTATTAACAGGAAAAAAACCAGTGGCACACACACGTACAGGTGTATGGTGGCTATTTATAGAATAATATTCATTGCATTTCCAGATAAGGAAAAGCTATATTGAAATTCACATAAAATATTGAAGCAGTATTGCAAGGATCTCACAAATAAAGCATCAGTCCGATATTCAAAGTGGCAAAATTCTATTTTTGGGTTTCTTACAAGGTTTTTTTAAGTCTTGATGCAAAAGGGCCCTTATATGTAGCTCTTTAAGCTCTAAATAAAAACGATCTGCATTTCATCTTTACTTACAATAATAAACTGCACAAATGATATGAAAACCATCAACTATATCTGTACACTGTAGATGTATAAATGTAGGTGGTAGTCAAGTCTAATGGTGATCAACTTGCCACAGACTAGTAAAAGTTTCATTTTGGCTTGTAGGTTTTGGGCTTTCACTAGCCATTTTGACCAGTTAAAATTTCAGGTATCTTAGTACATGTAGAAGGAAACCACTTATGGACATCGAGTCTGAGAGAGAGGAACTAGATGCTGAACCAGCAGGCAAACAAACAATTGACTTTTTTTTTTTCATGCCTTTTCCCAGATGAAAGCTACGAATGAGAAAAACTGCTGTCTACCAATTATTAGTTATGTTATACAAGTTTGATAGTTCTGGCTAGTAGAAAATTTATTTTGGCTGTAAAATCAAAGCTGTCACTAGCCACTGGGTTAGTCACCTACTGTAAAAAGTTAGTCTCGAGCCCTGGTAGTGTCTTGGTCAAACTTAAAATTTACATCATGTAGAGAGGAAGCCACATCAGTCCCAGCTGGTTTGCATGCAGGTCCTCCTTCCAGGTCCAATTGGAATTCGGAACTGTTGGATTTTTAGAAGCAAGGAAAACCGGACTAGTTAGAGAAAAATCATCAGAGCAAGATGAGAACCTAAAACAAACTCAACCTACTTATGGCACTGAGCCAGAATCGAACCTGGGTTGCATTGGTGGGAGTTGAGTGTGCTCACCACTGCACCATTCTGGATCCCCACTTAGAACCAGTTATTCTATTGGCCCAAATTTTATAGTCAATGTAAATTTCCATACTGCTCTCCATACATGTCTCATAGTGTCATATAGTGATCTTACAAGGGGAAAATAATTGGTTTTGATCACTCTTGGGTCTTCTTAAACTGTTTTATTGTCACTTCTTTTTGTAGGGATGTAAAATTGTACATTTAAATGTAGACAGTGCAAAGTACAGTATGTATAATGTATAAATTATGTTCATGTTAGGGGTGGATATACACTGTAGCAGCTGAGTCATCTGTTTTATATTGAATATAACATCAGATTTGTATAATAAGCAGGACAGATTGTCATGTCTTACAATATCTGGATTTGGAAGTTTCATATTTCTCTATCCTGACATTGTAAAATATGGTAATCATTATACATACAATCATGTACCTAGCTTTTTATACAACAATTATACATGTACCATGAGCGTGCATTGGATTTGAGATGGTAGGTAGCCAACAAGGCATGTAGCATTGAGTTCGCTATAACTATCTCATATGCAACAAGCACAAGTGAAATAATTGTTTTATTAAAAACACCCAAAGAATTGCAATATTTGAGCTCCCTGTCTGTTTTCTCCGACACGCACACCTACCATATTTGTGGTTCATGGTATGGTATGACTTCATATACCATGGCCTGTAAACCAATCTGGCAAAACGCAGGAGTGACATCATGACTCAGACAAGACTCAGAACATAACACGTTGGCTCAAAGATATAAATTTTATGTTCTTGTGGCAAAAACGATATCTCACTCTTTCACTGCACTCACTCCTGAGATATTGTTTTTGCCACTCAAACATAAAATTCATTTCTTCTCATCACCATCACCCATGTAATATCCTCTTTATATCACAAGTATTTCAAGGGTATCATCAAAATTTTGTTTTATGGTTGCTCATTGTTGTAGGGATGTAATTCATTTTGTATAATAGACTGTAAAAGATGAGAATGACAATTGATTTATTTGTTTTTATGTTACATGTACAGATAAGGAAAAAATAATGTAAGTTGACAGTCTTGATTTATTGCAGTTTTCAATAACATGTGAACTCTGAAATTCAAACCTCAACCAACGGTTTATGTTTTTCGCTGCCATCAGTCATCTAAGTGGACCTCTCAGGAAACAGAAGTTCACTTCAGCTGGGCCAAAAGGTCATGTCTGGAGTATTTTTTGTTTTACCTTGAAATGGTTACGTGCAAACAGAATGTAGACAAGAAATGAACGGATCTAGAGAAAGTTTGATTGGTTTAACAAATGTAAGCAAACTGGCCCCAGCTTTGGTTGGTTTAGCAAACAGGAACAGGCAAGGCATGCAAATGTACTTTTGATATCGTAGAAATTTCACCCAAAAAAATTTTGATTGGTCCTTTGAACATTTAATAGGAAATTTCTGTAAAAGTACAACAAAATTAAAAGCGACTTACATTGAAAGCAACATATGCTGAAGCTTAAAAAAAAATCAGTTATTTTATGGGAAGAGCTGAAAACTGACAGGTTCAGAAAGTGGGAACAAATTTTTACAATAAAATTACGTTTAAAAGTAAAGTTTGTTTCTTCATATTTAGAGAATGCTTGTCAATGCAACAAAGCTTTCAAAACAGCTCAATAAAATGTTATGGAAGAATTTTGCCAATGCACAAAGGCAATACAGTATATATACAGTCGTGTTTCTGTTGACTCAGGAATGCTTGTCTCTTGCAGGTCAAATTAGCTGACAGATCACTTCTGCCGGGTGATGTGGTCAAGTTTTCCAATGTGCGTAAAGGTGCTCAGAAAGGATTTGTCAGCAATGTAGAAGTTGTTGCCAGTGTAAAAGTTCTTGTGGCCAACCAGATCTTTCACAATGTTGACTGCAAAGAACTTTCTCCTCTACAGGTATACATTGTGGTTTACATTTGATTTTTGTTTGAAAATTCTTCCAGTCACATATTCATTGCCATTGAAATAAAGCAAAATTGAATCTGATTGAAACAATTTTGACATTTTTGTTTCAGGATTTTATCCCAGGAGTGCATGTTAGCATGGGTCCCTGGCTTGGAATTGTTACTGAGGTTTATCGAAAAGTTGTACTCAGGATTAAGAATGGTTCCAGGTACTTACACACACTGTACATTGCTGTATAAATCAATTTACACTTGCTTTGAAATGTGATTACAGCAGCGTAAACTTTTATTTTAGCTTCTATTTTTCTGTCATTGAATCTCTACTTATTAAATTAGAATTTAAAAAGATTGTATAGAATATTGTAAAGAAACAGTCTGACAAAAATATGAGTGGTCATTTCTTCCAAAATCCTCAAATTCTTTTAAGGAGAACAAAGACATTTGAATGGAAATTTAACCAAAAGAATTTTGGAAACCAGAACTGAAATCGAACCAACAGAATAGAATTTAAAACATCATATGCACAAAGGAACAGAAATTGGCTACTGCTCTAATTTCTGCTGTGCTTATCAATGAACTGAGTGGAGCCTGGACAGTAAAAACCAGTTGCTTGTTATGATTTATGAAGAACGTCACAAAATTCACAAGGCTCCCAGGTGAAAGCTTTTTTCTTCTGTCTTCTGTGCTTTGTCTTCAAACGCAAAATATAATTGAAGCAAATTGTTTCATGTGTATGATTCAGATGCAGCTTGGAAGGAGAACAGTCTTCTATGTTGTATGACTTGAGTGATCAGCGAGATGAGGTATCTATTAATTCCATCTGTCTGTAGAATTCCAAAAGTGGTTGTTGTTGTTTTTTATCTTATTTGGGGGCCTGCTAGGATAAAACTGCAACAAGCGAACAGCAACAACTTGTGTTGAAATTTTTACAACAAAGTGAAGTTCTCACAACAAAGTGCAAGAATTACACAGTCTTACAGTCATGTAGAACCTCTCTCTCTTTTCAGCTTCCCTTTCATTAGCTCACTGTGATGACATAGTCATTCCATGAGGTTTAGCAGTCGAGCTCAAATTCACTTAATCAGTTCATTCCTGTTTAACAATTATTTTATAGTAGAATCCTGATTTCTTGAACCTCCAGGGGAAACGAAAATTGGTTCGAGAAATTGGGAGGCTCGAGAAATCAGGGGTAAAATTACAGAGAAGTATACAAGGCAAACAAAAATTGGTTCGAGAAATCGGGAGTTTCGAGAAACAGAGTGTTTGAGAAATCACGATTGGAGTAAATGTACATGTAATCCAATTCAATCGTGAGCTGGCTCACAGGAGCCTTTGATTGACTACTGTGTAGCTTGTGAATGTCTTGCAATTCTAAAGGTAAAGTTTCTTTATCTTTTAGGATTCTCCATTTTATTCTGCATCCTTTTACCCTGGCCAGAAAGTGGCTGGCCCTGCTAGAGCGTTCAAAGAAGCCAGGTGGATATCAGGTGTTAAACCACTCATTCACAACCAAGCCCAGATAAAAGGAACAGTAGAAGAGGTGGGTGGACACAAAACTGAAATAAACACTGCTCTACGTATGGGGAATAACTTTTTTTTGCCTGAAAACTCTTTATAGAATTATCCTTAAAAATTTTTGTCTGATTAAAGTTCGCATTGAGAACACATTCACATGTACAGTACCGCTCAAAAGTAAGTTACCACCTCTCGTCCCTTTCTCTCGAGACGAGAGTCTCGTCTCGAGAGAATCATTGAAGCGGATATTTTGGAATAAATTAGGAGCAATTATGTTGCAAGAAAATGATTTATCTCTCGCGAGTGTTTTTCACTGGTTAGTCAAACTGAGTTCGAAGATTTTGTCAGAGCCAAAAGATCACTGTTTTGTTTGCAACGAGTGGAATGAAGAAAGCTTTTGAATCGAAAGTTGTCGCCTCGCTAGACTTAATCACTGCCATCACAAATGCAAAACGTATGTGAAAGCAGTCTCAATATTTAAAAATCAAGACAACAGTGAAAGCACTTGTGTTAAACTGCAAGATCTTCACGGGTTGTTTTAACTTCGCACAGACAGTGCATTGAATTTGCATATTGTGTGCGTGCGAACAAAGTCAACTAACTCCAGAAAGCGTTTTGAATCGAAAGTTGACGCCACGCTAGACTTAATCACTGCCATCACAAATACAAAACGTAAATGAAACTACTCTCAAAAATTCAAAATCAAGACATCACTTAATTTCACACGGCAGTGCATTGAATTGTAAAGCACAAGCACTCCAAAATTGGGGACATCTATTTCTAGGCATCATGTTTTGTTAAAGGAAATAAAAGGTGGGGAATTGTGAATAAAGCTGTGAGTTACATGACTAACAGCCAAAATAAATTAGTACCTATACATGTATGTGATACCCTCCCTCCTCCACAAATATAGTGATGCAGCGGTTTCAATAAAAATTAATTTGAAGTAGGCAGCTGTTTAGAATAGAGTAGCCGACTGCATCAACAAGGTTTGAAAGGATCTTTCTCTAGTTTCTTCAATTTAGGAGGAAAAGCAGCCGACTTCTCTGAGCAAAGTAGCCAACACTTTTTGTCGGCCATTGGTGCTTATTGAAAGCACTGGTGATGGCTCAACTTTTCCAAACAGCTCAAAATACTTGACATCAAACACAAACGTTTTTAATGTTATACCAGTATGTGAATCCCCAAATTAACCTAAAGCAAGTTCTTAATTCTAATTTCATTGACAATGTATGGAATATCAGGGCATAAAGCAGATGTACATTATGGATCATGTACACATGTAATAAGAAGAAAATGTGCATGATGTACAATGTATGCATTGTTTTGGGTTAAACTTTGGAGATTTTTGTGTACAATGTATGGGTATATAATTCATGTTAAGACACCATATAGTCGCCCTGCAGCTTTGCTTGCAGTTAACATTTATTTACTGCTGTTTGCTTGCGGTTAGCATTTTACCCTGTAGTTTGCTTGCAGTTAACATTTATTTACTGCAACTTGCTTGCGGGTAGCATTCATTTTGTGGTTGGGTGACTATATGTTTTTCATTGTTGGTGGCCATGTTGACTTACCATGAAGTATATGCCAATGTATGCACTGTTTTGGGTTAAACTTTGGAGATTTTTGTAGTTTCGTTTTCCATCTACCATGTTCAGTAATTTACACAGCAAACCTAAATTTCTTTTGTTATATTAGGCGAGCGTCATTGCATGTGATGTAGACTGGCAGGTCTGTGGTGCATGCCAACAAGGTTGCAATGGAGATGGGTGTCTCAAGCCACCTGATGCTACAGTGACTCAAGATCAACTTCACAGGTCAGCTAAGATATTTTTTGTGCGTTAATGGTAGGCTTAATATTATAATTTGTTTAATGGGACAGGGTGATGCTATTTCAGTTGTTTCTTCTCTTCCTTATAATTTCAACGAGGCATGAAGTGTGCTGGCCTAATATTGCTAATGTTAGTTGATAAGCATAAAAATACCACCCTTGTGAATTTTGAAAGGCTGACATTTGAAGTGTTATCCTTTGTTGGAGGATTGTGGGTTGTGTGTGTGTGTGTTTACCCCCCCCCCCCCCCCCCCCTAAATCTGCCCATGATTAATTAATAATGGTAATAGGACACCCCCAATAGGACTGAGTGGAGTCCAATTCAGTCTGTAATCATACAAGTGATTAACAAAATCAGACAACCACGTAGCTTGTATGATTACATACAGAATTGGATGACACAAAGTCCTGTTACTAATTAAACAAAACTTTGACAAAATTTGAGAAGCAAATTAACCATCGGCTTTACCCTTAACGTCTTCATGAACAAAGACATAACCGGCTGACTTTTTTAGCAGCAATGCATAAAATGAATAAACTTGATAGCCTACATAACAATGTGCGCATATGACATGCACTTACACAGGCATGATGAGTAAACTGGGCTATTACACTGTCCAATTACAGTACTAGCATTAACTTCTCCTATTAGTGCTCAAATCGGGCTGCTGATAACCAATCACATTTGAGAATTTTATTATACATGTAGTTTTGATTAATCCATCGATTGACTGATTGATTGATTAATTACATGAGAAGCATTCATTGATTCATTAGAAACTACTAACTTTGCCCTTTCAAAGTTGTTCAGTTTTGCAGATATTTCTAGGATTGAACGCTATTGACATGCATACCTTTTAGGGACGGACCATTAGAAAACTGATTGGGGGGGGGGGGGGGGGAGAAGGGGGATTTTTGGCTTGCAAGAATTTTTTTTTGGCCCATAATTTGCCTGTGCAAGAATTTTTTTTGGCTGCAGCCCTATGCATGAATTTTTTTTTTAAATGAAATCTGCTTCATGCACAATTTGCTACTGAATTAATTAAAAATAGTGCTACCGGTACTTTGATTCATTAAATACATAGCTTGTTAGCATTACTTTCCGTCGATTTTATGACATAAAAAGTAAGTAGCAGTTTACAGGTGTATAGTGAAAATTTGCATAATTTATATACCTGTCAGGCCCATAGGAATGAATTTTGCGGTGAGGGGACCCAAACGCTAGCACTGATTGTGACTAAAATCGGCAGGGGTAACTTTGCGAACGCCGAATGCAGAATGTCGAATGCCGAACGCAAAACAAAATCATTGAAGCAAGCAAAACCATTACCATTACTGAAAGCTAACCGCAAACTGGCTAACCTGGGCCTTTTTAGGCTAACCTGAGCGATATTCAGGCTATAATGCCATTTGGCTCTAGTGCCATTTGGTGCATTTTGGAACACTCTTCGAGAAGAATTATAATCCTGGTTTAATATCAAAATGTGACCCATCTTTTGCATGAATATTTTTTTCGTTGGGTTTTTCCATGCATGAATTTTTTTTCAGACATTTTGCCTTGCATGAATTTTTTTTTGTTTTTTTCCCCATTTCCCCCATCACTTTTCTAATGGTCCGACCCTTATTACAGTCACACTCATCACACAGTGTCCTCGCTGTTAAAAATTCATCAAAAAACACACTACCCCTCAAATATGAAGTACACATGTGATATGAAAATGGCAAATAACAAAGTATTATATAAAGTACTTAGTAAACAATAATTGCTTTCGACTCTGGACATACATGTTAGTGTAGTTTTGACTTTATTTCTTTTGCCTACAGACTCTTGGCTGTGAACCACTTCCGACACGCAAACCTTCAGATTGGAGACAAAGCATTTTATACATTGAAAGCCTGCGATTTGATACATGCTGCTAATGGAGGGAGCTCATCAAAACAACAAGCCAGTGATAATGATAATACAGAGGGACTTGACGAGCTTACTGAGCAGGCGTATACCAGCCCACCATCTGACAGCCAGACAGAAGGGTGTAGTGTACATGAAGGGGAAACCTCAAGTGATGTTGGAAATGCAGTGTTGCCAAATGGTGCTAATCGTGGTCTGATTTCTACAAGTACTAATTTGAGCTCTGAAGGAAGCACAGAGAGCTTTTCAACTGAAAATGAATCGAGAAATGCTAGTGAGTCGAGTTCGACAACTTCTTTATATGATACATATCACTCTGCGCATGCAGAGACATCCTTGAATAAAACAGACTCAGCTACTTGTAAAGCAAACGAAGCTGGTGCGGCTACTGTTGGGACTAGTCAGGTAGACATACATGACGATCAGCATCATACCGCTGGCTCAGATTCTGCAGAGGCGGATGAAGACTCAGATGGTGTTGAAGTTGTTATACCAAAAGTTAAAGGTGCTAATGTCACTTCTGCACTTAAACATGACTCGGGTTCGTCGCATGCGGTACGCTACCCAACCAAACGGAGAAAAAAGCGTTTAAGAAGAAAACGCAAGGCAGCTCCTCCGTTAAAAGTGAATGTTGGTGATAAGGTTTGTGTGGAGGTGGCCCACACATGTACCACAGTGGATGTGATATGGCAGGATGGATCCAGGCAGGACAAGGTTTTATCCACAGATTTGATTCCAGTGTTCCATTTGGATGAGTTGGAGTTCTTCCCTGGAGATTACGTGTCTGATAAAAGAGGTGAGAATTAAAGGGGCTTTGTGAATTGTCACGGATTTAAAATATGTATTTGTGTCGTAGGAAACCTTAAAAATATTGGTCCAATTTTATTAACAATTGCTATATTAAAGCACTGAAACCGCTAACAAGCGTCTGTGACTGCACATGGCTAGGATGAGAATGGATTACAATTAAAAACATAGGCACGCTAAGCGTGCAGGAGTTATTTTTTCAATTGATTGGGAGGCTTGGGGTAGAACTGGGTGTTAGTCGTGTTGGGATGGTTTATTTCATGGGTTGAGCTATTTGTGCATGGTTCATGTGCACGGTCCATCGCGCCGACTAAGAGCTACTTTTGCAAAAATAACTAAAAAACAATTTAAAAAGAAATTGTGCAAATGTTCTAAAAGTAGGCTGCTTTCCCTTGTAAATATGACTGTGGTGTGCAACCGATCGATCGAACCATACTGTTGAAGACAAAAAATACGTCAGTAATTTCTTCAAACGTAAACAGAAAAAAATATCTGGTACCTAGTCACTTTTAAGGTTACCTTGATGTTTAACTATCCATCCCCTTTCATTCCAAGCCGAAAGAAAACCGTTAAGTACACCAAAACATGGATTGAAAACTGTTGACAACATTTACCGTAAACATGATCACAAAATCGCAAACACGCTCACTAAGAAAGCCAAATTGACCCAGAAATTGCAAACGAATAGCCAAATGGAACAAGAACAAAGTATTCTCGAGTTTCTGAAATAGCTCCATTATTTTCATCAAACAGAAACCTTTCTGCAAGCAAGGACAAGTTTCTTTCTTCGAACGCGAGAAACAAACAACTCTAGTCACCAGTGCATTTCAGCCAAACCACGTGACGATTTTACTTGGACTGGTACAATATTAATTTCGCAACCAGAAGCAGAAACGTGCCCTAACTTGTAAGCGTAACATCATCAGTGGTGGTACCGATATTCCCACGGCCGTGCTAAAAATAGCTGTCGATGAAGTTGTGTGACACGCTTGACTGCACACCCAAAGAGCTAGTTTTCTTTTCAGCCGTTGTTTTTTGCGTGACGAGCCCAAACAACGGCTGTAAAGGAGACTACCAAAAAGCTGGCTGTCTTTTTCTTTTGCATATGAGTAAACGTAACTGCAACCGCTTTGCGTTGGGAATATTAAATAAACTAAAAAGGTATTGCGTCAGCCATGGAATGCGCTGACGTTGCAGCTTTCACTTTCGCTACGTGACAAACACGATTATGTTTACTTTGGATGTTTATTTCGCCAGAAGCGACAGTCGTTAATTTGTTTGCAATTTTGCGACCATTTCTTGTCGGTTTAGCCAGTTGAAGTGAATCTTCTTTTGGCTGTTTCATCGAGGCGAGTTCAGAGATCTGAAGAAAATAAATTTGGCCGACGTAAACACTTGCAAGCATTACGTCATTGGTACGGAAATAACCGCATTGCACCGGCGTACTACTAAAGATAGCCATCAATGCGAAGCTTGAAATGTGAGACTCGGACAACGACTACTATACCTTCCTACGGCCCTCACTCGCGGCACAAATGATGATTTTCTCTTGCTGTGCTATCCAACCACGTTGTCAAAATACCTAATTTAATACTTGCAGAGGAGACAAAACGTGCCCTTGTAACATCATCACGTCACGAGCTTTTCAAACGATAGTACAATAAATAACTCATGACCGCCCATGTGAAGTCCTACTATTCCTAAGCAGGAAACGTCAAACCTCCGGCCACATTCCAACCTCACTAAAATACCTATTATTTTGGCAACTCTCGAACCCAAATAAACGCACATGCCTCAACCTATTACAATCACGTTATTCTTTGGGGGAAAACCCTTGAGAGATTTGTGGTCACTCGTGTTATTACTTAGCCAAAGCTCCTACTAATGTTATACTTTTAACCGAGAGAAAACAGTTTAAACACCAGAACACCGCGCGGTTGGAATCTCAAATCTTTAACACTCGCCCTTACAAACAACAGCGTCAGTTGGGGACCAAAACAAAACGTTCAGCAAATACACAACACTCACATTAAAAATGGAAGTCACAACATTTCTTCTCAATATACATATTTATTCTACTCAAAACATCATACATTTTAATATAACGTGGTCAACAAATACTATACCCATATTGTGTCGTCAACTGAACCAGTTGATTCCGTAAACCAAGAGAATTACCTTCACCACGATGAAATTTCCAAACACTTTTCGCTTTCAGAACCCACACACAATGTTCTCACCCAAAGCTACATAAAAATCAAGACTTGTAATAGAGGCTTCAGACCAACACGGCCCAATAAGGTCGAATCTATAGCAAAACAAAAATGGCCGTATCTTGAACCGAAAACAAATATTCATAAAAACGATCCACATATACAAGCCGCAATTTGATTGGTCCTTGATAGAATCCCAAATCTGATTGGTGTGAAATACATACATGAATGATCCACTCAACCATCCACTTAATAGCCAAACACGTCTTCATGCCGACTAAGAGTTATTTTTTAAAAAAAATAACTCAAAAATTAAGGCTTAACTTTTCATGTGGTTTCCGCGCATCTTCCAAAAATTGATATTTATAGCCGTAGTTTTCTTCAAAGATAATGTAGTTCATGGGTTAAGTTGCCTATCACTAATTTCAGAACAGTTTAGACGAAAAGTCCGCAAAGTCCTCGTGATGAACATGTAGCTACTTTAAGTTTCATTATGTGGCAGACTGGTCCACAAAGAAATGGAGCATTGTAAGTGTTTGACCAAGCAGTCCAAATTTTGTAATATGGACCGCTAATATTGACTGTTAACGAATAGCCTAGTTTCACCGAGTTGCTTTTTCAAAACTTTGCACGCAAGAAATCAGTTTTGCTGGATGAAGTAGCAAAGTTCTTCATGTCTAGCGGTTAGAGTTGGGCTGTGGAACAAAAATCTTTCCTTTTCTCGTAAGAAAAATTGGAGTAAAAGGAAGAGGGGTAAAAAAGTTTCTACTCCCTCTGTTTATGCTGTCTACAAACCACCTATTCAGTCGCCACATTTGCAGAGCACAGATAAATTAGGCTGACACCGTATTATAGTTGAGAATCGTCTTGCAACTTTTCTTTTATATTTGTAGTACTTGCATTCAGGATTTTATAGGCGGAAAAACGTTTGTCGTTGTCAACCATTGACCTGCTATAATAATCATTAATCTTTACCCAGAAAATGCAAATTCTTCAAATTACGGTGTGGTTCTCACTGCTGACCACAAATCACGTCTGTGCCATGTCAAGTGGTTCTCGCGAGAAGGTCAGGAACTGTCAGTGGAACGTGACGTCAGCGTGTATGACATCACGGAGCATGCCGATTTTGTGTTCAGTGCGGGAGATGTGGTGGTTCGCGTGGCCAAGAATGAGAATGAAAATGAAAATGAAGCAGTCGAACAGGAAGCCGAGAGGCCGACTCCGTGTGTAGGACAGGTAGGCGAAGAGTGACTGGGATCCTGTTTCTCATTCATGTTATTTGCTATAATATCAAGGTATATTGATCTTGAAAAATAATATTCACAAAGGTTAAAATTTAGTTATTTAATCAAATTCATCCAACTTCACGTATGCGTCTATAAAGGCCTAGAAAACTTGCGTCTTCTTGCGTCTCCATTTGGCCACGACTTGCGTTGACTTGCTATGACAAATATTTGCACGCAATTCAACGCAAGTTTTTCACCGTTTGGCCACCCAACGCAAGTCAACGCAAGTCTTGTTGTTTACTTCAGGTACTGAATTACAGCGCATGCAGTAGCATTTAAATGGCTTGCAACTTGCATGCACATGAGAGTACACTTGCGAGTCTGTTTGACCAGCCAACACAAGTCTGTACGCAAGTTCAACTTGCGACTACTTGCGTCCACTTGCGTTACCGTTTGGCCGGGGCTTAAGAAATGCGTGGAGACATGTATTGACACCTTTGTAATTATGTTTTGTTACTTCAGGTAACTCTTGTTGACGAAGAAGGCTGCGTGTTTATCAAATGGGTGGACAGAACAGTTTCTAAAGTTAAACCTCAAGAGCTGTACAAAGTTGACACCGAGGTAATGTACAGTGTATGTAACGTGTTTACTGGGGTTGAAGGTGAAAAGATCCATTTTCAGCTCATGGGTGACGGAATCATGCAGTGAGATTTTGTAATGGACCTCAACGGCACTCACTTACTCCATTCTCTTAAACAATTAATTTATGCATTAAACCATTCACAAGCTGCCTCATAAAAGCCTTTAATCTTTTGTTTGGGCCTTTTTCTTTTGCTTTGATCACGCTTAAAAGAAAACAAATCTACTTTTGTGGAAAATTGACGCTTTGAACATTGGTCTCGAAGATTTCTTTATTGTGATTAGCTGGAGTAGCTAGAGTACACATGAACACAGAAGAGTACTCAGGCGCGCTTCTGACATGTTTCTGACGGGTTTGTACCTCAGTTTTCTCAGGTTTGCGCCCATTCAGACACATTTTTGATGAATCTGACGCAATTTTGTTACGTTCATACCACATTTTGACAGTTTCGAAAATAGTTTTGACAAACTTTTTGCCGTTTCAGGATGATGGTCATCTGTCAACAGACGGCTCCACAGTGGCCTCAGATGATGAATGGGAGACAGCAAGTGGAGAGAGCACTGAGGAAGAGTCCCCTCTGGACATCATGGATCACGTGCCAAGGGGTGGCTCCTCAGCTGGTGACGAGAGAACTGAGAATGTTGATAGAGAAGTTCTGCATGAGGCCAACAACAAAATCAATGAAATTATGTCAAACACGAATCCTGGTATGGTGCCTTAAAAGTTTTATCTCGTAGTATGCTCCTCAAAAAGCAGCATTTCCTAATTTCAATTTGATCTGGATAGGGGACCTACATGAAAATCAGCTAGGGGACATGTGGTTAACTTTTCTAAAGTGGTGATCAGTTTTTTCACTAGACCTGATTTTGAGGACAGGGAACAGCTCACTACTCGCAAATGACGAACTACAGACCAAAGTCAAAAGAGTTTATTAGATTTCCCGAGCTCAATGAAGAATGCTAACACTCAAAGCGTCACATTTAATCTTTGAACATTACCTTAAAAAGACATAGCCTTAGACGTATAACTTAAACCTTTCTTTCCCAAGTGTGAGATATTACAATTTATTATAAAGCAAGGCAGTCTTGAGGTAAATCCGAGCGTTGTGATTGGTTCTTTCTTGGTCGGGATTTTGCCATACGGACCATTTCCGTGGGAACGGTCATAACCGTGTATTTTTGTTTTGTTTTCGAAAGCTGACAAATTCAAAATTTCCAACGAGTGCTATATAATAAACTACTTACTAACCTAGCTTGCTTGAGCCGTACTGGAGAATATTGGCCGTCGCGCTCGGCTAGTACATGTAAGAGGTTAATCAACACATTAGCAAGCAGATAGGTTACAACAAAAACCTTGGAATTGTTATCTTGATGTACATGTACCACTAAATTTTCTGAACTGTTAAAGGGAATGAATAGTGGTCAGAAAGGAGAATTTCCTACTTCAAAGTTCAATGGTTTAATTTCCATTACGTGCACTGATAACATGTGGCTATCTTTTTTTTTCCAACAGCTTTCATGACGTTTGACAATGTTCCTGAAGACCATATCAACTATTTCTCGACGTTTCAGGCTCAAAATCCTGGTCGCTTCCTGTCGTGCCTGAGAAAAGAAATGGCTTTACTAATGTTTTCACTTCCGGCCGGGATAATAGTCAGGGGCTATGAAAATAGGGTGGTAAGTTTTTTTCTCTCTCGATCTTTAACTTTGGTTAGAATAGCAGACATTTTAAAAGTTCAAGTGTGGATGCCTTTAGTTGTTGAAATAATCGCACTGACGGGAATCACGGATTAAATAAACACAATTTTCAGAGACGTGATGATAACTGAAAAGGCAGTTGTCTCAGGGGGTTTACTTTCGTCCGTCTACATTTTGATCAGAACTACCTTGAACATGACACTTATCGGAATGCATATTTCACTTTGTTCGTTTTGCCTTCCTTGCTTCAAAATAAACTTCAATTTTAAATTGAAGCTACTAGGTTATTTTACTGCTTTCTTAGCTAAGGTTTGTTTCACAACCCACCGATCATTCCGTAATTGCATCCAAAACACGAAAGACTTTCACGTTGACGGAGCTCAATGCCTGTTGATTTTAAATTGCGTTACTGCGTTGTGAGGATCTTTATCAAGAGCTCTCTCTCAGCCCTCTTCATTTTCGTGCTAGGACATTCTGAGGGTCATGATCACCGGACCTGTGGACACCCCGTATGAACATGGCCTGTTTGTATTTGACGTACGTCTGCCCCCTGATTATCCGGCCTCTCCCCCCGTGTTCTTTTACTTGTCCCAGTGCTCTGGCCGGCTGAACCCAAACCTTTACGAGGACGGAAAGGTTTGCGTGAGCCTGCTAGGGACCTGGTCCGGACGTGGGAGCGAGGTGTGGACATCAAAGTCGAACGTTTTGCAAGTTTTGGTTTCGATACAAGGTAATATTATTACAATATTAATAACTTCACTGTGTTTAGATGACTTGTTAAAGTAAAAGTTAAATCTCCTTATTGAGATTGGTCACAAAAAAATGGGGTCGCCCACTACCTCTCGGAACGAGTTACTTCATTGGTTCTTCAAACAATAGATAACAGGTCATAACACTATGCCCCTAGCCCTGAATAACAATAGAGGTAATGTTTACAGCGGGCGAATGAATATAGAGGTTCCAGAGAGGTAGTGTCTTACTGAAAAAATGTGGAGTACATCTATTGTAGTTCACCATACGGATATTTTTATTGTAATTATGGTGTAAGCATTGCCTTGACTATTGACGTGTTCTGAAACTTCTGTCATGCTCCAAAATTTCCTACATGTTTGGATCAGCAAAAAGTGTTATTCGCTAAATGCAAACATGTCTACGCGGTAAAACAAAAGTACACGTCGGGTTTATCGAGAGAGAATAGGATTTTATTATAACGCTAACAGAGAATGGTGCTAGCAGCGATCTGATGGTTAAGCGTGCCGGTTTCGAGATGCACTTTACTCTTACAGCGCGTCTCTCCACCTGGCCCCAGTTGTTCAAAGGGTGGATAACGCTATCCACCGGATAAATCACTATCCGGCGGATAAGTGTTGGGAAAACAAACTAGACTATCCGCTGGATAGTGATTTATCCGGTGGATAGCGTTATCCACCCGTTGAACAACTGGGGCCAGGAGTACAAGAGATTTCCAGTCAATCATCAGGGCAATCCAAATGGTGAACTGCGATAGAATAGCATCCCATATTTGGGTGTTATTAATAGAGCATACTCAATCACGTGACCAGCGGCTATATTGGTTTACCTAAACAAAAGACGATTTTTGAATAAAAAAGATGTTAATTCCCGATGGGATGGCTTGGTACACCAATATGGCCGCCGTTTCTTTGTTTTGGAACACCAATATGGCTGCCGTGACGTCATGTGAATACGCTCCATACTCAGAGACACTTCATGTAACAGGAACCATAGCTGTAAAGGCGCCTGCCGTATGCGAGTAAGACTTACTTGATTCACGGCGTTTCTTTTGTTTTCTTGAGGCCTAATCTTATGCAGTGAACCGTATTACAACGAGGCCGGTTATGAGAAGCAGAGAGGAACAGCTGAGGGACATGAGAACAGCCGCCTGTACAATGAAATGGTTTTACTAAAACTGGTTCAGTCAATGGAGAAACTTCTTACTAAACCTCCAACTGGTTTGGAGAAAGAAATACTACAGCATTTTGCTCATCATGGGCCACGGTAAGGCGTTAGTTTATCAGACGTTTAGTCAGACAGACAGACTGATCAATCGACCATGAATGAATGACCAACAGACTGAGACATACAGTGTACGTTCGGTCGGTCAGTCATCAGTCAGTTAATTCGGTCGGTCGGTCAGTCAGCAGTCAGTCAGTCATTCAATCAGTCAGCAGTCAGTCATTCAGTCAGTCAGTCAGCAGTCAGTCAGTCAGTCACTCAGTCAGTCAGTCAGTCAGTCAGTCAAACAGTCAGCAGTCAGTCAGCAGTCAGTCAGTCAGTCATTCAAACAGTCAGCAGTCAGTCATTCAGTCAGTCGGTCAGTCAGTCAATCAGTCAGCCAGTCGGTCGGTCAGTTGGTTGGCCAGTCTGTCAGTCAGTCTGTCAGTCAGGCGTCAAGGCATACCCCAATATAATGAACGTTTTTAAATTGACAGTGAAACCATACAGTGAAACTTGGTGAGTTAGAGCGATGTCAGTAAAAAGGTGATGTCCCCATGAAGCAGTTGTCCATAAAACGGATTCGACAGTATCACGAATGTCGAATTTAACGAAAGTTGTTTAGTACATCGGGATAGGATTCATGCACCTTTGTATCCCACAAGGCACCTTTTTTCTTAAAACGCATGCTCTGTACTCTTTGCAGAATGATACGAAAATTCAAGCGGTGGATAGAGATGTCCCAAGAGCGGGCGACTGCTGTGCCTGGCTGTGATGGCCAAGGCACTGTCAACGACCATGCTACGGTTGGTGAATTGAAACCGAGAGAGGACAGCGAGAATGACGTCATCGAAAGTGACGTAATGCGAGCAACTGCAGTACCCGGATGTGATAATGAGGAGATTGCCGCTGTTGGTAAACTGGAACCGAAAGAAGAATCAAGTCAAAATGAACATACTTATAGCAATGGAGTATCTGAAAACGGCGCAGTGAAGGAAGCAAAAAATCCTGAGGCTGCAGCGGAAAGTTGTTTACGGCCCTCTCCTGAAGGGAAGACTTTGAACGCGGAGAACCAAGGCGCATGTCAAGGTGCAACGTCATCGGAAAAGGCTGCCCCGGATTATCCGTTGTTCCCAGTCTCCCGCGGGTTTTGTCTGAGTCTCGGGAGAGCGTTGGAAAGTTTTCAGACTGCTTTGGAAAAAGCTGGACTCACAGATTGCTCTGAGAAACCGTAATGCTGAGGACAAGTGACTGAATTTGTAAAATATAAGACAAAGTGGAAAAAGGTGTCGTGGAAAAAAGATTTTTTTAAAATATATATTTATATTTTTGGGTGCAGAAAACAAGAGATGTTGAATTCTTTGAAGCTGCTATGCGGCCATATTTTCATTATAGTAATTACTTGAGTGCTTCAAAAAGGTAAATTACAGTTATTTTAATTCGCGAATTAAATTGATCAAAAATCTTGTCTTAATGTTATTGTTGAGATTTCAATTCAACTTCAGAACTTTGAATTGATCAGAACGTATGGCAGAACCTTGTTTCACATTCAAAATTGTCCATTGGCTCCGAATTCTCTCAAATTGTTTTGCAGTTTTCGTAGGTTTAGAGCGTTTTCACTCACGTGGCCATCGACCATATTGGTTTACTAAAACAAAAGATTATTTTTGCATTAATATAGAGTTTAATTCTCGAAGGAAAGGCTTGCTACACCAGTATGGCTGCCGTGACGTTATTTGGAAACGCTCTATCCCTTTTTTGAATTCATCGAGAAGAACGAATGTCTGAAAATCGCTGCGGCTATGACTGTCTGCGCCTTGAAAGTTGCTATAGTGGCAGAACATCTAAGATGTCATTGAAACTGTATAGTACTATAATATATATATTTTACAAGTCGCTCAAGAAACAAATCTCTAAATGTGGATTTCTTTATTTGAAAAGCTGTATTTATTAATGAAGAGTTATATTTAATTAACAAGAACGACTAAAGCCTGATTTGTTTGTCGCATTTCCGTCAAGTGGAACAGTTTATTGTCCTTGAATTTAAAGGCCAGGCTTTTCACCAAAGAGCATGCTTAGCAGAATTTTGTGGCAAAAATGGCTCCTGTGCTTAGATTCTTTTGTTGTGTTGCTTTACCTTGAAATGTCATCTTCTTTTTCGGGTGTTCCTCATCGTTATTTTGTATATCGTTTTTGTAGCTCATGTCCTTTACTGTTTCTTTTGCCCCTAGAGATCTTATCCTGTCCATAGTCTTTTTTTTTAATTACAATGCGACGTTATAAGCAAATTCTTTATAGATGCTACATGGATTTAACACGCTGTTCAGTACGCACTGCAATCGTATATCTCAACTAAATTGAAAACAGCGACACGAGCTGAAATGCGACATACACTGACATCAGGCCTAACTAAGATAAATATCTTGACCAAGCTACTAATTTTAACCGGTAATACTAGAAATATATTTTCGCGTGCGAAGGCAAAATCATTTCATGTCACAAAATTTCAAATATAGCTGAAAAAATTGAGCATGGTTTACAATTTTTTTAGTTGATTCATTTTTGTTCATTGTCTTTCTCGGGTCAGCCACTCGGTTCAATTCCATACTCAAAATAGCAGTTCTAGATCTCCCCACTTGTATTGACTGTTAGTTATTCAATATGAGAATCTGGCAACCTCGTTTCCTGGGTCTACACAGAGGATGTGTCCGCCATCTTGGAAAGAACCTGGAAACGTGGTTGGGAATCTTTCAAGACAATATTACCAAGCAAGGTGGTCATTTTCACATGAAACTGCGTGTTTAAAAGGGAACACTTTTCGGAGGTTATTCAAACAGCAGCAGTACAGGAAGTCTTTTAAAATGTGAATTTCAACAGTAATGTTCCCATGATATCGTCCATTGCACCGTGCGCGTGTTGCCTGTGCGCTCCTTCCTGTATTTCTTCGTACGTTCGCTTGCGTTTTCCATGTATTCTGCCATCCCCTGCTCCGTGAGGTCTGCTATTCACAGCTCCGTGTCGTTCCCCGATGGGTTACCCGTGGGCTTCCTCATACCTTCCCCGTTTATTTACTATGCCTTTCCCCTCGGGTTCCGAATGGGTTCGCTGCTCAGTTCTATCGTGTATTTACTCCTTCGTCCCTCGTCATTTCCCCGTAGGTTCCCATACGTTTCGGCAAGCATTTCTCCGTTTGTTCCGCTATACTCAACCCCATACGTTACTCCCTGCGTTCCCCGTGCTCTCCCCTATGGGTCCCCGGTGGGTTGTCTCCAATGTTCCCGGTGCATGGGTTTCCCTTTGCGTTAGCTCATCTGTTACATCGTTCGTTCCCTGTGCGTTCCCTCGTACATTTACTCTTGGGTTTGCCTGTGTGTTCTCCGTACCGTTGCGTTTCTCTATGGGGTCCCACTGGGTTTCCGCCTGCGTTCCCTCGTGCATTTCCTGGTGCGACCCACCATGTGTTACCCGAGCATCTCCGTGTGACATCAATAGGTTTCCGATCCCTGACCCTAACCCTAACCCATACGATCCCGTGTATTTACTATGGGTTCTTCCCTCGTGTGTTTGCTTGTTCATTATCCTTTTTTTTATTGTTTTTTTTTTAATATCGTCGTGCTTACACAAATAACAAAATTTACACTCTTAAAAAAACGCTTACATATACAATACGGTTCAGCTAATTCACTCTACCTACGTCTACTTACTTGTTACAAACAGTGCATTTACAGTACGTCTATCCAAAATACTTACAGTATGCCATATACAATTCTAAACACTATTACCGTATTTACAAATATTTCGCTAATTACAGTACAATACATGATAGATACTTACGTTAATTACATCACAGGCATCAAAACATCACACTATACTAATTGTGCATTTTCCTTGTGCTTCTTCAAATAAACTACTAATTTAATAAACAGGTGTTCTTTACATATTTACCCACCTACCCAACCACTTACATTAAATAGAAAAGAGAAACAAATAACTTTATATGGGCGTAGGATTTAGGTTAATTGCCCATTTTTGTTAAATTTATCTAAGGTATTGTTTTTTGTGTGTGTTAATATATTTCTCAATTTCAAATTTCATTTTAACCTAACCCATACGATCCCGTGTATTTACCATGGGTTCCTCCCTCGTGTGTTTGCTTGTTCATTATACTTGACGTTCCCTGTGCACCTATTCGCGCGTTCCCCCAGCCCCTCGTTCCCCCGTCCAACAATGTGTTCCGCGTGCATTCTCTTTGCGTTTCCTTAGGGTTAGGGTATAAAAAACCCGAGGATTTCAACAGTACAACGATACAACGGGAACAACACCTGAAACTTTGTGCCCTACTCTTTACGATGAGTGTGTGGGTTCTTTAACATGCCCTGCTGACCATAACAGTGAAGATGCAGGAGACGGGGCCTACGGTTTATAGTCCTCATCCGAGAAGACTAGAACATCTAACCATTTGCAGATCTCATTGCAAAGGCAGCATATTCTCCTCAGTTATTTTAAGACCCTGAGTGTTGGTCCGGTCTGGGGCTCGAACCCGACTAAACTAACCGGTCGGCGGTCTCAAAAGTTTTCACAGTTCCCAAGGCGGGAAGGGAGGGGGAGAGTTCGCTTTCCTCCACCCTCCCCATAAACACTCATGGTGATTACTTTTTCAGGGTTATGTAATTTACCAGGCTTTCTTGATACAACCGTGAAACTGCCGAAGTACTGCATTTAACGCTGTTTTCCAAAGGTCAGTTGACAGAAACGGTGTTGCCAAGACCAATTTGGTTTTTTTTTTTGTGAATACCGTACATTCTCGATTGGGGCCCTGGGGCCCTGAGGCCCGTTTCTCGAAGGTCCGGAAAAGTTTTTGCTCCGGAAAGTCAAAGCCAAATCTCAAACCATATGATTGCAGAGCTGCTTAATTCCATGGTATTTTAAACATGAACAGAGGTTCCCTTGATACATAGTTTTAGACCTATACACTTCTCTGTTTTAAGATACAGATAACTGAAAATGGCTTTGCGGGCCTGAGAAGTTTCCGGGGCTTTCAAGGAACGGGTCTGGGTCTGTCGATTTCATGAGTTCGAGTTAGAATTTCGAGTTCGAGTTAAAATATCGAGTTGCTTGCGGTTAGTTCCACTCTGGTTTGCTTGCGGTTAGTTCCACTCTGGTTTGCTTGCGGTTAGTTCCACTCCTATTTATCTGCGGTTAGCTTTCATTTGTTGATAATATAAGGGCGACACTATGCGTGACCAACTGCGAAAATGTCACGCCATGTTGTGGGCTTTTCGTTTTCGTTTTCTTTCTTTTTTTTCCTTTTTTTCGTCTTCCATCACGAAATCAGTAACTTTTCAGGCCCTTCCTTTTAACTAGAACTCGAAATTTTAGCTCAAAATCGAAATTCTAATTCTAACTCGAACTCGACATTTCTAACTCGAACTCATAAATTTAACACACTCAACGGGTCCCTCGGAAATCGCGTTTTCCATTACCAAATCTCTGTAATTAAAGCAAATTAAATTTGGCTTTTGAAAATAAGTGGAATAATGAATAGAGTAATGCTGCCCTTTTATATTTCATACATGAAAATTGATGGATTCAAAGCCTTTTTGTACGCTTGTTTGCCAGGGGGCGTTTTCCACGGCCTCGTTGGAAATGCAAAAAACATCACACAAAAAGTTGAAAAAAGTATGCATATTTATATAAATAGTTTCACGATAATATGCCAAGGTTGTGACGTTTGTTGCATTGATTGGTTGTAGTTTGTAATCAATATTCATTACAGTTTGTAGACTTCGCGTCAAACCATGCAGTTCGTCGATGTGTGAGGACGTGGACTCAGGTCTTCCTTGACTGATTCCTAACTTCAAGCAGACAAGAAACGCTGGGAAGATTGAAGAGTTTCAGGACAGAGTTGTAACTTATACTCGTCCAACAGACGGTAAGTAGACGGAATGTATTGCGAAAATGCTGTAAAATTAGGAAAGAATTTATCGCAAAGTTCAGAATTTAGGCTGACTCGTGCGTGACGCAAGTTTGTGTTCTTTGAGTATTTGCCTTTGTAGCCTTTCCTTTCCAAAACAACTCCATAACGAAAGATAATACTGAAGACGTTAACAATGTTTATTCTTGCTTGAATGTTTAAAATATTTCAAGCTACGTGTATTTGTCGCTAATGACGACGAACGCCCATGACTGCGAGTCGTTCCCGTTGTTCAACATAATTTATTGAGAGAACGCCAACATTATTTTAATTTGAGCATTTTCGTCATGAAACTCTTAGTCTGTCCTAAATTTGTTGCCCATTTCAGGTATAATTTTAATATGCTCATCGTTATTTATTTATTTACTTGTAGAGTTTGAAAGACTTCGGAAATGGAAAAGAAGAAAAGATGGAGGAATTCATTGGTTCACAGAGATCACGGCCCAGAGATAAGAGTTCAATTTGTAATGTTTCCAGTAAAAATGGTGGTTAAATGCGCAGTTTTTCTAAACATTTAATTCTGCGGTCTTCTGAGAATTGTCAGTAGGTGAAGTTTAAACTTGCTTTCAGAAATTGGCAACTGATATGTTATTACTTTTTGCATCCTAAATTTTGAATAACTGAGATTTCACAACAACCACCGTTTTTGCTGGAGTTAGTTTCTCAATAGATTGTTTATTTGCCTTTCTGAAATGGAACCTTGAGGAAAAGTTGCGCTTAGCTTGTTTTGTTAGCACTGAAAAATACTTTTGTAGTCTCGTGGAATACAAAATGGCGTGCTTTTGTTGAACTTTGGGGTAGATTTCCTAAACATTCTTGCATAATTCTCGTTTGTTTGAAGTCTTTGGAAGCACTCGAGGTTCTATTTTCAGTAATACACGCTGGTACTTTTTTAAGGTGGCGCTGCAAGATTAGTGAAGCAATATTTTCAAGAGCATATTTCGTAAAAGAGAAAAGCAGAGTTGACTCGAATACATTGTCTTGACATTGACATCGGGGACAAAGATTTATTTAGGATTATTTATCTGGCTTTTAAATGTCAAATTCAAAGCTTGTCAGGATGTATAACAGCCGAAGCCACCTTAAAAAATGTAACACTAAGCGAGCTGAGAGGCCATTGTACCGGCTTTTGAAGGAGTCTCCATTGAAACAAAAGGTAAACGGTACCTTCTAAATTCAAACAAGAACTGCTGGAAGCTTTTTATTGTATTTACTTTCTCGTGTTTTTCAGAAAACCGAATGAATTTTCTTTGCATTTCACAGTATACAGTCGATGGAGCAAGTTCATATTTTGGTCGGTAACCATTTCCCAGGATTGGCCGGGTAAAAAACCTTCCTTTCTAAGCAACACGGCGTTCTCGTCGTGACGACTTCGGAGTGTTGTCGTGTTTTATTTTAATTGGATAATAAAAATCGGGGACTTACGGAGATTTATCGAAAATGCACTTGCTCATTCCGACTGTGTACAATGTATTTTTGAGAAAAAAAAATGGAGATTCCTTCGAGTGCATGTGTTCTCTTAGTATATGCAATGCAGTTAATAGAAATCAATGTCTGGTTAAACGTTGCTAAGAAAGCGATTTCAATCCTCGATCTTCGAAAGATCAAAATTATCAAAGAGCACATATTTATCAAGGTGGAGCACAACAAAATGGTTGGTTATTTTTCGTTTTGGTTTCTTCCAAATTAATAAATAATTACTTGCAAAGCTAGCGGGATTTTTATATTGTTTCTTCATCAGTCATAGAGAACATTAGACAAACTTAAGCAAAAGGTATCACTACACGGATTTTTATTCCTAACGCAAAAAGAAAACTGCCTTCAAAAAGTTAATTTATGGGAAAACACACAACCTTCAGCATTTCACAAGTTTACAATTTATGAAGTTGTTTGGTCTACGCTTCTGCTTTCTGACAAAAACTTTATTTAATACAAAGAGTATTATGTTTGACATGGAAGATTATTTTAAATATTCTATCGCTTCGAATTGTTTCTCGAACAATGGAACTTGTCAACGGCAAAAAGTAAATTTTAAAAGAAAACTCTGAAATTTTATAAGGATGAATAACAGCATTTACAACTGAGCTTTTATATCGATCCAAAATCTTAAATCGAAAGATATTTGACAAGACAAAGATTCAGACCCAATGACATGTTGATTATATGTTGCTCCACTTTAATAAGTTTTGTTGTTCTTTTGCGCGAAAAATGTAATCCTTAATCGGCAAATTTGCACATTTGCAGGCACGGTTATTTATTAAGGTGAAGTACAACAAAACATTTTCAATTTTCCGTTTGTTTTGGAAACTATTTCAATTCTTTTTCGAAGGCCTAGTTTGTAAAACCAACAACATTTTCGTGTGGTCTTCTTAACTATTTGTTCGAATATACTCGACAAAATTAAACAAAAGATTCTTCTGTACAATTGACACTGATTTGAATAGTCGATGTCAAACGAAAACGAAATTCAACGCTCATTTGCCAAGAAAAGATAAGATGTAAACAATGCCTCCTTCAGCATTTGTTAGCAAGTTGCCAAATTTTATGCTAGACTTTGATGCTGGGATGTTTCTTGTTTCTATTAAAAAGGTAACTGGAATGAGAAGGCTTTATTTTTGACTAGGAATACAAGGAAGATGGAATATTCTATCACTTAGCAAAACTGTTTATCGGAGCAATTTGACCTGTCGCCTCGGAAGATTAAGGCCCCCAATTCAAAACAAATATTCTCATATTTTATAACGATAAATTGCATCGTTCAACTAAAATCTCACATGAAAGAAGATTGATGGCACAAAAATTACGACAAGGTTAAGTTTGAAATAATTTTGACATTTATGCTGCTTCACCTTAATAAGCTTCGCTGGTCTTTTGCGCAGGCACAATGTTAATGCGAGATGAGAAATGATTTGCAGCCTACATCTTTTTTATACCTATTTGGCATCAGTACTGCGAAGCAAAGGATCCAGACATAGATTTTTCATTGCTGTTTATTTTTAACTTGAAACCGGTGCAAGACATGGCGCGGATTACAGTGTCTGTATGGAAATACGAATCAAATTGAATTTTGAAATGTTTATAGTGTGTAGACCCAAAGATAACTGGAAAAAGAGTTAACTGATCAAATTTAAGGAGTGAAGATGTATTGAGAAGCGTGCAGTCCTGTTCTCCTTACAATTGTCTGTAGAACTCGGACCAAATTGAAATCTGTGTTGCAAACGTATGGAGAACTGATAACGTATTTGCATGTTTTTCTGTATATCTCACTTCTCAAATTTGTGCAGTGAACGCTCTTTTCGGTGTCTTTGGTTTATGTACTGTGAATATTTCGGAGATTTTACTTTGTGAAAATAATTCGGCGTTGGGATTTCTATGTAAACACCGTAGTTCACGCCATGTTTTAAACTTTTTTCAAAATGGTGAAGGTAACATGACAAGCTGTAAAACAATTTTTTTGTTTTTTTTTGTTCAGTAAACACAAACGGTTTGGATAGTCTATTATATAACAAAATTATATCACGGAAATCAAGTTTCAAAATATTTTTGCGCCCGAGAACTATGGCTTGTCATGTTGCCTTCGATAATTGCAACAAAAATAGTACACCATCTCGAACAGAAAACAAGTCCAAAATATTACCGCGATCGATGCAAAATCCCCTTTTCTAACCTTGAATTTGAAACATTTTGGCTGATAAGTACGGGAAGGAAACCAAAGCCGGAAAATTTTATAAGTTTCTGTTCGAGATGGTTTACTGTTTTTTCTGGCGGGAAATGTTCAGTTGTAGGGTGCTGTTCAAACTTTTTCGTGACGAAAAATGTTTGAGGGTAACCCTCTAAATTTTTTTGGCAAAATTGTTGTCAGGGGAAACGCTGTGCAAATTTTTCCAAATTTTCCCGCCAAAAGACTTAGTATATAAAGGGGAGATTTTTTAGTCACACCTTTTAATTAAATAAACTGATTTTCAATTAACTAATTAATATTAGCAAAAGTGTACAAGAACAATAAATATACAATGAAATAATAAACAACAAGCTGTGGTTTTCATTGTCAACTTTATTATTTATTAAGATGAAAAATAAAATACAACAAATAAATTACACAAGTGTTTGAAGATTTCTTTTATTGGTCTTTGTAAATTAATAATTTCACAATTTTTCTATAAAATTAAAAAAAAACGGCGCGGCGCAGAGGTAACTATGGATAGAGGTTATGGAAATTTTTTTTTAAGAAAACGGCGCATGCGTATTTTGAGCGCCCGTATTTTTTCTAAGTCTTTTGGCGGGAAAATAAAACTTTTTTAAACAAAGTTTGACAAGTGAATGATTTGAGCAAAACACTTGACAGTATACACGTCAAAGGAATAAATAATGCCATCTGAAACCAAGCGGACGTACTCTTTTATTCGTCTGGACAGTTTTGGCAAAATCTAAATTGGTCAGCTTAAACTTGAAACACTTAATTTTCAACATTTGAAAGGGAAATAAGACGAAATTGTCCCAACTCACATCCACGAATTTTGCGCAAATAAATCAATCAGACGGACAATTTAAGCTTGGTGCAATAACTTGAATTTCATCTTCAAATAATTCTTGCGATGTTTGGTTTCAAAAATTGAAAGAAATCATCCTAGCGACTTCGGATTTAAAGAAATTAATTTTTCTACCTTTGAGATAAGTTAAATGCTTGTCTTTTCTTGTGTTTCCATGGTCAAGGTTTGTCCTGTGAATGTAGGAGAGCGACATCACCCAACCTGAAAGAAATATAATGCACAATTTTAGTAAACTAACTATAAGGCAAAATCGTACAACGTTGAAATAAATTTGTAAGGGTACGGTTGTTGTGTTTACGTTGGCGAGCAAATGTAAACACAAATTTGTTTTTATGAATAGCTAAAACGGCAGTAAAATGACTTTCCTGTGTCCAAAGTGTATAAAATACTGCGCTAATTCAATGTTGCATCTTTTCAGAAATAATGATGCTAATTCCATTGTTTTGTTTACTTTTGGCGACCAAATTCTTAATATGATAAAATCCATCTATAGCTGGAATAAATGTGAAAAGTTTTATCTTTTTGTGGAGATAAATTTGCAGGTTTCCCATAGGTTCATTATGGGAAACGTTCAGTAAAGAAAAACTAGTAAACGCGGCACTGTGTTCAACGAGAACTGCTTTTACTCTTTACTCGTCTCTCTAGGGCGCTGGGTAATAAATAGTATGTGATAACTGGAAAGGATTGATTTTTTTCTTGCAGAAAAATGAAGTGAAGAATACTTATTCTGATGACGGGCTTTTTTGAATTTGACTTTTCGACTGATTCAGATGAAATAGCAGCTGATTGAATTGTACACTGCTCCACCTTTTTTTTTAAAAAAATCTAATCGATTAAATAATAATCGAGTAAATAATAAAACAAAACTGACCTGATATCGTCACCATCCAGGTAATACCATCTTTGTTTCCAGATTTGCCAGCTCCTTGCTTTAAAATCTGTCCTTTGATTGTCTACAGCGAAATGAAGAACTGTTGTTTAGATTTATTTTTCACGTTCCCGCCGGCCCAGTGGGGCACTCAATTAAGAAAATTTAACCAAACAAGTAAGTACAAAGTTTTTTTCGAGGAAGGTTCATGGTATGGCATGAACACGAAAAACATGCATCGTTTTAATTTGTGTTAATTTTGTCAGTTGAAAAATAACAATAAAAAAGAAATCACTAACCTGATATTATCGTCATCAAACTTCGTGAACAAATACCCAAGCGTCTCGTCCAGCATTCCATAGTTAGTGGAGGAGACTAACTATGACCATTCTGAAGAGAAATTTAAAAAGGCCATTGTTTAATTTTATTTCTCATATTCCTGGCCCAGTGTAAGAGGAAAACAAAACTTTACAAGGAAGACCTTCAGTTGCTTTTAAAAAAAGGTGTTTCGAGGGTAAATCAAAATATACATTCCAGTAGCTGTTGTGTAGATTCATTTTACATTGGGTAGACAGAAGATCACAGACAGCGAAGGCGAACTAAAAGTGATAAGATTAACTGACGGAGGCTACGTATTATACTGCCATTGGACGAAATCCAATACCACACATATAAAAGTTGTCCAGTTTTTTGGGGGAGTGACTCTTTGTCTGGTAATTTTGTACATGGAATTGATTTTGGGGGTATGAAAACGCTTTTTCAATTTGTGTTTGTTTTTGCTTGATGAAAAAAGTAAAAAAAAAATTAATTAATTAATCGATCAATATTTGAATATTTAAACAAACCTTTTTTAAGGTGGCCTGAATCAAGTTGAATCCAACCAAGTCATCTTCCATTCTACTCCTAGCAGGGTGCTTGTCTTGTGGAAGTTCACTGGCTGTTTCTGAGTAGAGAGCTCTGTCGAAAACTATGTCTGAAAGGAACAAAAGTAAAATACGTCACATTTGAATTAAAATTTTAGCGTCCTCTCGTTATTGCATACAGGCGTAAACTTTATTTTACCTCGAATTTTAGAGAAGCTATATACAATAAGCTAAACGAAGCTGCGATATAAAATAATGACAAGAATCAAAAACGGAAAATCACCCAATGAATAAATATGAAATTTATAGACCTGACTTACTGATCAAAATGTTCTTAAAACAACTGGCCATGATAACAACCGAGGCCACGTATTGCGTACATCACTACATATTCTGGATTTTCAATTCATCGCCCTGACGCCCTAAGAATTTTATCGATATTGCCGGAATAAAGCCGATAAGGTTGATAAAGTGTAGGGAAAGGAAAATGTACTTACCTCAATTCGCACAGAAATTTCCAATTCTGACTTGTCGTGTTTGACCTGTATCCGCATCAGCGAACTTCCTCACAGCTTCATCGTGCCAACCTAGAGAGAGAGATATGTAACGGCTTACGTTGATGGGAAACACCACAAAAAAAAACAACTCTTTAGCTATAATTTCCATACGCAATCAGTAAATTTTCTTGTTTTCCTCTTGTGAAACCTTATCTCCCTCCTTACTTATTCCACAACTGTTCCGCGCGATTCGCAGGGTTCCGCGAGATTCCAGCCAAAACACCTGCTCTACAAGCTTTGGAGGACACATTTGGATTTAAATTGAAATATAAACTTAAATGGGATTCTGTGAAAGAGAGACGGAACTGGCTTTCTATCTCATACCGATATCAACAAAACTAAATTGTTACACATCCTCAGTGGCATAAGGAGCGGTATTTGGTAACAAGGTAACATTATCATCCCCATGGAATACTCGCTGATACATGCAAGCAAAATGAGGGTATGACCCCAAAAGGAATAGTTTGAGCCGATTCGGTCTGAAATAAGGTATAGACTTCGACAATTTTAATCAAAACAGTGTACGGTTTGTGCACTCAGGTCACAATTAGGTATACCTCTTGAAAGAAGCTGTTTTCTTCCATTGTTATTACTCATCTCTTGAGAAATGCGAGTTTTAACAAAAAACATCGGGAATTTGAGGTCCTTATAAAGTGTTTACGCAAGCAGAAGAAGTCCCTCACGTTATAGTAAGGGCTTCAAGAAACACGTCTCACCCCCCCCCCCCCCCCCCACACATGTATATGGTACGGTTGCATGGTTGGGATTTTAATAATAAAAAAAAAACAGTTTGACCACCAGAATCAGTTCAAATCGGTTATGAACGAAATTACTTTCGATAGAACTGACAGCAACAAAAACAATCCTTAAGGTTGCCATACATGTCAATCAATGTCATTTCTAAAATTTGGTGTCCATCTAGACCTTCAGTCCTTACTTCGTTGATTCTGTTTATTCTCGACACAAGGATAAATAAGATGTTGATCACACAAAGTAAGCTAGTCAGTCAGCCAGTCAGTCAGACACCCAGCCAGTCAGCCAGCCAGTCAGTCAGCCAGTCAGTCAGTCATCCAGCCAGTCAGCTAGGCAGCCAGCAAGCCAGTCAGTCAGTCAGTCAGTCAGTTAGTCATCGAGTTATCCAGTCAGTCAGTCAGTCAGTCAGTCATCCAGCCAGCCAGCCAGCCAGCCAGCCAGTCAGTCATCCAGCCAGTCAGCCAGCCAGCCAGCAAGCCAGCAAGCCAGCAAGCCAGCCAGTCAGTCAGTCAGTCAGTCAGTCAGTCAGTCAGTCAGTCATCCAGTCAGTCAGTCATCCAGCCAGTCCGCCAGTCACCCAGTCAGCCAGCCAGCCAGCCAGCCAGCCAGCCAGCAAGCCAGTCAGTCAGTCAGTCGGCCAGTAAATCAGTCAGTCATCCAGCCAGTCAGCTAGCCAGCCAGCCAGCCAGCCAGCCAGCCAGTCAGTCAGCCAGTCAGTCAGTCGGTTAACCATCCAGTCAGTCAGTCAGTCAGTCAGTCAGTCAGTCAGTCAGCCAGTCAGTCAGTCAGTCAGTCAGTCAGTCAGTCAGTCAGTCTGTCTGTCAGTCTGTCTGTCTGTCTGTCAGCCAGCCAGTTTGTCAGCCAGCCAGTCAGTCAGTCAGTCAGTCAGCCAGCCAGTCAGTCAGTCAGTCAGTCAGTCAGTCAGTCAGTCAGTCAGTTTGTCAGGTTGTTGTTTTTGATAAACAACTTAACTATGAAGATGACGTCCGCTCAGATGTAGTTGTCGAAACGTCAGTTACCAACAACCGTTCTTTATTCAGAACTTCTCTCACCCGGTCGATCACACTTCACGAACTGTTGACTACACTATTGACTTTTTTTAAAAAAAACTATGTTACCTTTCAAAGTTTGCTGCCTGTTTAACCGGCCAATCTGCTACTATTATATTCTGTTTTCGAGATTCTATTTTTCCTTCAATCGACTATTCCCACATTCCTTTGTTCACCCCTATAAACGTCTTAACACCACCCAAAAATTCTGACAATTTTGTAGGACTGTCCACCACAAACCGATTGCAGTATTTTTATATTGCATAAAATTCAAAGAGATCACAAGATAGTATATAGTGGTAAAATGAATGAAAATGATTGCAATATACTGACCTCAACTCGTACAGTGATGTCCCAATCGGGCTTGTCGAGGGCTGTATCTGCGTCAGCATTTTATGCATGCCAAGCTTCATCGTGTTCACCTCGAGAGATTTAAATATTTCAATTGATGGACATATTTGGCTTGTTACGGGAAGAAACTTGCGGGAAGCATACCCCAACACATGATGATTAATTAAAATGTATAATTTTTCAATTTTTGCCGGGCAATTCAGTTATGACCTTGGGCTTTCTAACGAGACGAACTACTTGACGTTTCATGTTGTTGCCTTTCTTAACATGTGTCTAATTAACCAACCAACGGTTACTAAATCACGGTTACCAGAAAACTAAAACAACCGAGCCAGAACCGTTTATAATTCACTCGTTGATGAAGCACCAGCGATGCGCTTCGTCCCTCTCGGGAATGCACGCAATTTGCGGACGACTTGAAACACTGAAAATAGTTTAGTTTTTAATCTAAACGGCTATCTCGCAAGTCAAAATTAAACTAGACATCAAATTTTGACAATAACTAAACGAAAGGTAGGAGAATACAATATATTACCTCAAGTTGAGCGAGTTCCAGTCTTCACTGAACTTGGCCTTCAGGACTCCACGTGTTTGCAACACGGTCGCTCAAAGCCAAAGGTTCAATGTTTTACTTACGTACAAATATTGTTTTACTTAGAAATGATCACTTCGCACCAAAAACGGTTTTTTCAGAACACAGCTGAAGGAAAATACAAAACGAAATATTTTTCGTCGTGGCATTTTTCTTTTCGTCTTCGACTCTCCGCAAGTCGAAGGTGACAGCTAAAACGTGCATAATGAAGGCACAATTTGTAATTTAAATCAGATACAGTGCAGTGCACGAGAAAACCTTGGGTATCCTTCAAACGAACTACTGATGTACAACTTGAGTACTTTTACAAGATTTCCTGATCAACTCTGATCATCAGTAACAAATTTTGATCAGTAAAGCATCAAATTTTCCCTTCGTAAAATAATTCGCCTTGAAACAATTTTACCAGTTGATGTGATGTTTTGTAATCTGATTCAGCCCCCTTCGTCCAATAAGCGACCTCTCTCTACTAAGCACCAGCAATTAGAATCTGTGCTTCAAAATATAAGTGATTTTATTTCAATAAGCGGTGCCCAAATTGTCCAGAGCTCTCTTCAATTGGCATGGAATCATTGCGGTACAGCCCGAATATTGTAAGCTATACTGCTCGGCTGTCGGTAAATCCAGAAGTCTGGTAGTTGAAAGATAATTTTTAGGGCTACCTCAACACCTTTTTTCCTTCTTTCGTTAACCAGACTAAGGGCTCACTTTTTCTCTTGCTAATCCAGAAAAGTCGCTGCTCGCCCGATGCTCACAGTTCATGTGGTCTCAGTGCGAGGAATGACGATAGACTCCTTATAAAATCTAAAATGGCTTCCCTGCGTATCTCTGGGCGATGACGTAAACCGAAATTCTAAAAGGAGTATTTTGAGGGGAAGGGGAACACGATTTACAGCTGAGTCATAGCTGAAAGCTTCCATTTTAATTTCCACTTAGCAACAACACAAAAAGGCCGTGACAGGCTAATTGGGTCTGTTAGTATTGTAAGAAATGCAGCGTGTGTTAAAATGCCTTGTACGTACGTATTACATTATTAAATGGTCGCTGAAGCAAGGAGCTGCAATCGTTGCAACGCGTTAGAAAATCTACCCTTTTTGCAATGATTTTAGACTGCGAAACACTTAAATCATTTTTCTGCGTCCTAGAATTACCCGGTCGACACGTTAAATTGTGAATAAAATTCAATTGCGTACGACAAATCCTGGCAAAAAGTGAGACCCAAAACTGATTTTTAATTTTATTGTCCGTGAGTTTACTCTACAAGAGCAATGACCTTGTTGTGCCTTTATTTTCCTTCGATACAGTTTGTCTTCAGATTAATATTACCATAATGCGTATTTAAACAAATTCTAATGTGACAACGATTCTTCCCAGCGTCGGACGAGACAAGTCGCTTCAGCGAAATTGCATTTATTTTTTTGCTTGTTAAGTTTTCAGGAAATTTTTGGGTTGTCTGAAGCATCAAGAAAACAAAGATAACGTGGCAAAAAGACAAATAAAATATGACATTGGAAGACGGCTTTGTAGCTCCGCAAACAACGGTATGAATTTTGGGGTTCGCCTTAGTGATTTCAGCGGCACAAACGTTTTGCTAAAGCCGTAAAACATAAAACTGAAAATTTGATTTTTTTTAGCCATAGAAAAGATTTATTTGGGAATTTGAAACGAAAGATAGGCTCGAACTTCAATTTGAAAGGCTTTCCAAGGAGAGGCATCACTGAGTACATTAGCATTTCGAATTCCCTGACAAGCTGTTTATAAATGGACAATCGCGTACAATACAATATATCGTACAGGGATGCTTATAAAATACCTCAATGCGTACAGAACACATTTTAACGAGCTCGAGTTGCTGGTTGCAAACAGCAGACATTTTACATAGTCTCATGGATAAAAAACGATTGTAGGTTGTAGCTTTTGATGAAAAATTCAAGACGATGTTTGAAAACAAAACTTAACGACGCGACGCGACGCGACGCGACGCCATAAAAGAAATTTGCATTTCGACATTTGATCACGCAGCGTAACAACATTTGCCGACCTCTTATTTTGCTGCAGTGCCCATTGGTCATATTCAAATATTTTATTCTACGCGAAATGCGAATAAAAATTCCATGGAAAATAAATCCTTCCATATTCTAATTGTGTCAGATTTAACCGCAGAATATTGATTTGAATATGTTTAATTTAGAGCTTTGCTCGTAAACAATGCAGCTCGGACGATTTCTCGTCGAGGTGTGTTTGTAGCCCTATCGAAAATTTGAAATATTTTCTTCCTGCTGTTGGAATCTGGCTGAAACTTGCAACGGTTCGCTTCACAAAATAATGATCTTTTGTTCAGAATGCAAACACGGATAGCTCGCTCGGTGAAAAGGGAAATAAATCCGTATTTTTAACAAATGCGAGTGAAATTTCAGCACAGAAAAACACTGTTTTGTCTTTATTTTCCTTCACCTGGTATTGCAAAATCATTCATGTTATTTCGAGCTGTTTATTCATTATATTTTTCCTCTATACATGAATGAAAAAGACGTTTCTGTGAAGTAAATACCGGATTTTGATGAAAAATAAAATGTGAAACAAGCACAAAGTGAAAGTCACTTCACCCACCGAGCCTTGCGTTGTGGTTGTTTCCTCGGAGGTCCGCATGACGCGTTAAAAATAAACGTCACAAGTTTCGTGGCCAAAACGCTTCTCGCACGCAACAATAACAGGATTTGTGAAGTCGCGTGAAGAAAACAAAATTGCAATGTCTGCTGCGAAGACCAAGCCCGCTAAGGCACCCGCCTCCCATCCAAAATACATCGACATGATAGTAAATGCGATCAAAGTCCTCGCCGATAAAAGCGGCTCGTCTCGACAGGCCATAAACAAGTACATTGTGAAGGAGTATAAACTGACCGAGAACAATCACCATAACGCGATGCTGAAACAAGCCCTGAAGCGAGGTTCGGATGCCAACGGTCCACTGGTCCACAACAAAGGAAAGGGGGCAGCTGGGTCTTTCAAGATTAAATCCGCTCAGGCCAAACCTGCAAAACCGGCTGCGAAGAAGGCGCCAGCGAAGAAGGCTCCAGCGAAGAAAAGCGCTGCCAAGAAAGCGCCCGCGAAGAAGAAGACTCCAGCGAAGCCCGCCAAACCGGCCGAGCCTGCTGCGCTGCCGGCGGAAGCCCCGGCAAAGGCACCAGCATCCGCGCCTGAAAAGCCCGCCAAAACTCAGAAGCCTGCCAAAACTGCCAAGCCTAAGGTAGCCAAAGAGAAGAGCGCGAAAAAGTCAAAAGCTGCGTCGCCTAAAAAGCCCAAGGTCGTGAAAGCTAAAAAGTCACCCAAAAAGGCAAAGAAAGGTGCTGCTCCGAAGAAGTAAACGCTGTCAAATCGAACTGTGTTAAGCGCACTCTTGAAAGGATTACGTTGTAAGTAGTCATAAGCTCAAGTTGTACTTTTAATAACAGCACATTTATCATTATTTATGATGGTCTCAAATAGTTACTGTGATTATTACATGCATATGGCCGCGATAAGCCATTTTTTTGTTCAAACTTTAAGATTGATTTTTTTTTGTTTCAACGTTGAAGAGTGTATTGTAAATACAAATAGCAGAAGGTTTGCCAAGTTAGAGAAGCTTTTTTAAAAAACAGATCAGAAATAGCAATGTGACGATGTCGAAACGAGACGCATTTTTTAGTCCTTTCTTTATATACCTATATCGCCACAAAGTGGCAGGATCAGGCTAAACAAAGCAAACATATTGTTTGTTTAAGTACATTGTAGCTGTATATAATGCCGTTTTGGGCGATCTTGGAACAAAAACGAAAGTATAATAAAGATCTCAGTATTGACTGTTTGCGTTTTTACTACTGTGAGTTCTCTCTGTTCATGTTGTGTAAATATTCCGAGTAGTATAATTTCAACAAGAGTGGAGCCCTACCTTGCGGGTATCTCGCTCGACTGTTACGTTTTGGCGGCCAGTTGCTGGCCGAATAGACCATGTTAGCCTTCTCGGATTGAAATGGGACAAGATTACAATGCATGCGCATGGAGGTCAATACTTACAATCTGCAATGCATCCAATTTAATTCCAGGGTTCTTACTTCTCAGAGTAGTCTCCCTCGCAGCCGTTTTTAGTGTCGTCACGCAACGTTCCTCCTCCCTTGTGGGGAGGAGCGTTGTGTGACGACACTAAAAACGGCTGCGAAGGAGACTATACTCAGAGCGAATATGGAATTTCAGGGGTTTTCCAGGGTACTAATATAAAAATTCCAGGACAAAGTACTCGGAATTTTATGGTGTAAACCTTTATAAAAACTTAATATACTCTTGGAGCAAATGACTTACCAAGAGTTTGCAGAAAAGGTTATAGCTGCATATTCATTCGCTTTTTTAAATGAGTTTTCCAAGAGAAGGTGAAAACGGAGAATATTCAAGGAGTTTTCCGGAGCCCGGGAAGAAAACTTACAATTCCCGGGTTTTTTCTATGAAACCCAGGAGCAGTGCGAACCCGGTAATTCCGAAAAAATGTGAATCACCAATTAATGGCGTTCCATTGTAAGTTTGAACCAATCAAGTCCTGGCGTGCGTTTCTTACGAACTTTTGGGCCCGAAAGCTTTTCGGGCGCGTTTCTCGGGTTCCGAAAAGCGTTTCTCCATCAAAGTGCCCGATATTCTACCGATATTTTCGGAGATCTTTTCGGGATTGTAACGCATATGTAAATATCTTTGAATTTAAAAACCAAAATACAGGAACATGCTCTTAGTCTACCATTTAAAAATTTGATTTGCGTTCTAAAAGTTACTTGAGTTGATTTCCTTTCCACACTACAAAGATCCCTGCCGGTTTTCCTGGTATTCGGTTAGTTGGGAAATAGCGCGACGAATAATGAATGAAAATTGAGGACGAGGGTTAGTAGGGAAGACTGGGCGAAAAAGCACGTTAGAGCTTCACCGCGGTCAAACGTCTGAGGCTGTTTTTGTTTTCTTATTTCGAGAGTAATCATTCACGTTAACGTGGAAGCATCAGTAAGGATATGTTAAATAGCTACTGAGTGTAAATATATCTTCAGTTCTCTCAAAGGAGATTCTTTACTTTTAAAATGCTCCGCATCCGAACAAAATTGCTTTGACGATGGCGCCGACAGTCGGCATTTCGCCGTTTTCAAACAGTTAGAACTTTTTTAATAAAGTTCCAAAAAATTTACTTAACTAGGAGAATACTTCTTAAGTATCAAACTTTGAACCCTGAAAATGAAAACCTTATCTTTGAAGTAGTTTTCTTGTTTTTTACGTTTTACCGCGGTGAAACGTTAGAGCACGTTTCTTTCGCCACCTCTTCCCAAGCCCCTCGCCTTCAAACTGTCGGTCTTCAAGCAACCGAAAGCCAGGAGATAGACAGAAATCAGATTTTAATTACGGAAAGTATTTGATTGGATTCACGTTTTTTCCCACAAATTTGCACCCTTGAACGCCTTTCAGATTATTTTCAAGATGGCGGATTTGCTAATATAGTGAAAACCTCGCTTTGATTTTTGGATATAATATTCTCAGTTCTAATCTGAGGTGTAAGCCTTGAGGAAATAGATGGTTCCACGGATTTTTTCAACTCAAGGTATTAGCCAACTAGCGAAAATTTATCGACACTACCGGAGAGAGCACCTTAAAATTAGTAAAATGGCCAAGTTTTCGAGTCAAGAAATAGCGAAAATATGGTTCTACGAAGTCCGGAAATTTTACAGAAGTTTTGTAGTATGGGCACACAAAGTTTCGGCCAGAATACAATTTTCCCACTTCGCGAAGCTGTAACTTTGAGATTTTACAAGATACCACTCACAAATTTGTTTAATTCCAGGAGTATGGGCAGATTTTCGCTACAGACCAATATCAAACTGGGGAAAACCGTGGGAAAGTCTATTTCCTCCGACGCTTTTCTTCGTGAAGTGGGTTTTATGGTATTGTGTTACTCACTAACAAAGCAATTGTTTTCCTTTCATTGATATTACCACGAAAATAAGATGAATATTTTTTTTATTACTATTTTCCAAGAGAATAGTACAGACTTCGCCAATACTCAATCTTACAATGCTGAGAAGCAAGTGCAACAAGCTTTACGCAACCGATTTTCAATCAAGTAATTTGTGTTTTCTCCAGTGGGACAAGAAAAGAAAACATGAAGCATTGGTAAAGTGCACTGAAGAATACGTTTTGGAGCCGTCCTTACGTTTTCTTGGCTTCTGTTTAATTGTACAGTTGCCTGGTAACAAAAGTATCAGACCCTTTTCACGCTGTATATTTTTCTTTTATGTTTATGTTAATTGCCCGCCAGACCTCATTTTGGAGTTCAAATTCTTTTGTATTTTGTTCATGCTGACGAGGCTTAGCGGACAGATTAGCATGAATTCAAAAGAATAACAGATGTCTGGAAATGGGTCTTGAAAGCAATTCAACGAGAGCCAGACGTTATCTTAAAAAAATCTACAGCTAGTAAAAGGTCCCACGAAAAACAATGAAAAAATATTTTGCACCGATAAATGAGAAGCATTTTCCATCCATCGAGTTACATTGTGAGTTAAGCCTGTAGGATGTCGGTAGATTAAATTTCTTTTCTTTTTATAAGAATGTATTTTATAAGAATATCGAAGCTGAAATTTTATAGGCTGAGATTTTAAAAAGGATATAAATTTGTGTACAGTATAATTATATGTTTTTAACTTAACCGTATAAAATCATCCCTTTCTCTAAACTGCAAAACCAGCCAGTAAAACGATAAAAACGTGCATTAGCCAAATGTTTGATACTAAGGACAGTTCGATGAACGGTACATGTAATACATCTGTATGGTTTCCAGATGGTAAACAGATCAAGACACTAAACACTTGTAATTAACACCATAATATATTCTAAAACGGAGTTGTAATAAGCTATAATCTTAAAATATTTACAAGAATATTTTCAGCCCGAAATCGGCAGAAAACTAAGAAAATTCAGCCTGGGCCGGAAAAGCAACATTCTTATAAAAAAAGTGTATGACAAGTTTTGATTTCATGGCCCTGAGGTGAGGGGATTGTCCGAGAAGAATTTAATAAACGTTTGAGCGCTAATTATTATACCGTAATTATGTATCACTTTGATCAGTTACTTAAATTCGTATACGCGAGCTCAGAGTAAAAAAAATCTTTATTTTGATGCATTCAAGGCAAAACAAATACAAGTTTCGATGGAACGTTTCGTAACAACATCAAAGGCCAACAAAGTACAAGTCTTTTAATCTGCATTTGGCATGTTCATGTTTAAACGAATCTAGAACTCACCCGTGTAATGTGAATAAATCAACAAAAAATACTTTCTTGCTTAAGAAAATTATCCTAAAGCGTTAAAAGTCAAATAATTAATACAAGTTTCGATGGAACATTTCGTAACAGGGTATAACAGCTTATCAGAGCGTGCATAGATCTAATTCGCGTAATCTGCCTCCACAAGCAGTTTAAGCATTTGCGTTTATCTCTAGCTGTGTTACATTTGTAGGTCTGAAGCGTTCGGGGAGAAATCTCGAGTATAATTTTAGAAATCCCTGTTTGAAAGCTGAATTGCGAAATCCATACAGAATAGGATTGCACATACTGTTCAGATAACCGAGAAGCAACGATGCAATATCCACCGCGCGAGGCAAGGGGCTTGGATAATACACATCAAAGAACATGGTTATAGCAAATGGCGCCCAACAAATGACGAACAGGGCGACCACGAGAAGACATGTGTTTGTCATCTTAGTTTCTTCCGGTGTGACTTGAAAGTTCCGCGATTTTGATTCCAAATCCAGTTTAGACACGTCTTGCCTGTTTATCTGTGGATTATCGGCCATGTCGCGGTCTAGGTCGCTATCGAAATTGTTTTGAGCATCAGTTTCTGTTGTAGGCTCGCGAGAGAAGGCTTTGCGAGGCTGGTTGTATTCAGGCGGTGGTGTAAGGTTATTCCTCGAAACCGCAATTCGTCGGCTCAAAGTCTTTGTAAACGTTAAAATGTTGTAATACGAAAAGGCCATTGCAGAAAGGGGCCCGAAAAAACAGACTGTGATCATGAAATACATGAAGTATACGTTTGAAGGCCAGTAAACAAAACAGTACGATTTTCCAGGAATGAAGCGGTATTCTGCCCAGCCGAAAAGCGGGGATGAAGCCAAAGATATCGAGACTGCCCACACTCCGGCGGCGAAGAGCAAGGCCTTCCTCTTCGAAAAGGTGTTTTTATAAGTGTTCCATTTGACGACGTAAAAATATCGGTTGATGGCAATCATAGCAAGAGACATCACGGACGCAATGAAGGATAAAATCGTGAAAAAGCCGAGCGCCACGCAAGCTGTGTCACCGAAGAGCCAGCGCCCTGTAATGACCGTTACCACAGTAAATGGAATGCTTACAACTGACACCATGAGGTCTGCCGCGGCCAGGTTTAGAATGTACAAGTTGGTGATGGTTCGAAGATCTTTGTTCTTGTAAACGATGATGTACAAGCTCACATTACCGATTAGAACCGCTAAACAAATCACACAGAGGAAAGTTGTCTCTGAGACTGTGGCTAGCAGACCAAACGACATTTTGAAGCTTTAAATTTCCACGAATTCAAAACTATATGTTTTGGTTTTGCCGCTAAACTACGAAACTTTGAGCGTTCAATTTCTTTTGGTCACAAGGAAACAAACTTTCCTTTCTAAAATTTAGCTCTGAAAAAGAAAACGAACGTGTTTAAATGTTTGCCGAGAAGTCCGTCCAGTAAAAAAAGACGAACAGATTTCTTGATCTATAAGAGCTTCGCAAATTGCGCACTCCACTTAAAGAATCTTTTCAGTCTGTTTGCATTTGCATCATTTGAACAAAAATGGCTCAAAAGAGTGCAAAGAGAAAAAATAAAGCGTAAAAGGGGAAAAAGAAATCTGGTTTCCGCTCAATCGAAAGGATTATAGCCGAGAATAAGGAAACAATAGTGATGAAAATAGAAAAATAGTGGCTGTCATATTATACACGAACTGCGAAACCCCTTTCACTTGGTTTCCAAATCGATCTACAGACATGTTTAAAAGTGGGCTGATTTTGGGAGTAATTTTAATTCTTAAAATCAGTCCAAGTTAAAACTTTCGAAAACGATCAGGGAGCAAGCCGTGCATGTAACCTGATAAATAATTTTAAATTTAGTTTGTGATTCCCTTTGTTCAAAAGCGCCATTTAAATAAGAGTAAAAAACGAGCGCCAGGACAATGAAAAAATATCTCTGCTTGCCGTTCCATCGAGATTTGAACGCGTTTGTTTCAAGAAGATTTTACGTGGAAATACAATAAAACCGTCCATAGTATTATTATACACGAACTTGACCATCTTCGCTTGGTTCGAAACCGATCAACAACTGTAGTTTAACAGTGGACTGATTCTGAGAATAGTAGCCTTGGCGGCCGTTTTTTTGTTGTTGTTGTTGTTGTGGAGGGGGGGGGGGGATGTCACGCAACGCTCCCACCAGAAACAGCTGCGAACGAACCGTCGCAAGAGATCTTGCTTTGTATGTATAAGATGTATACGTTTCCTTTTGATCAAATGGGCCAATTCAAAGAAAACTCTACTTTTCAACCAACTGATGAAGAACTACAAACGACATGAAAACAATGCTCACACAAGTTTGAAAAAAATTATAGCGAAAATAAACATGATCTGTTCTTTAAGTTTCATGGACAGAAAACTGGGTCCAGCAGTTTGGGACGCAAATGAAATTAAGGTTTTTTTTTATATAATTAGACCTCACGATCGCCTGCGTTGAATTTCTTTCCTGGCTGTTGGTGGCAATCTTTTGTAAGCGTCCACCTGCCGTAAGCAAAAAAAAAAAAAAGTCTACATCCTTTTGTTAAAGCTAGTATACTGGCAAAGGCCGATCACATTGCTCGAGGAAATACACAAGTTCGTCCTGCTTTCGTTGTGCTGACACAAGCCGGCGGGAAGTCAGCGAGAAAGTCTGGCTTCCCGCTGTCTCGCTTCGCTCGCTCGCCGTTATCTCGGGTTCATCGCTCGTACGTGTAACCCAGAGGTGAGCCTGCTCGCAGGCTATTGTTTGTAGCACAAAAAAATATTCATCATAAAAACTTGTGCAGAAATTAAAAATATTCTTAATTAAAGTTTACACCTTACAGAAAAAGATGGGAAACGTGGGTTTCATTTAAAGGGGGGAAATTGGAAAATCACTTGGTTGAAAATAAGCCATCTAGACATATAAATCATTTTCACTTCGTGTAAACGCTGTAAAAAGACTGTTTATTGTTGTCATCGCTGAAATGGATATCAGCAATATAAATATACGAATAGACAGGTTTGAAAACCACTGACAGTGAGAAAACAGGCCAGTGAACGCGAATGTCTTATTGGCGTCCTGTTCCACTTTGTGAATACTTTAGAAACGTAGGAGGAAAGGATGTCCATTGTTTGAACTAATGAACGCAATTGCTTTCTTGGCGTCTAGATAATACATCTTTAATTAAGTTCACGCTGGATATTTTGCAGTCTGTTATCGTCTCTGAATACGAACAGTGTTCACAATCCGTTTGACAAGCGGAAAAAACGACAGGGTTTCAATCATCCTACGCCAGGTGACCGCCTTTGAATCGTGCTGACTTCGGAAGAACTCGGCGACATTTGGGTGATGTTCGGAAGCTACCGACTGGACGAAGGGCGTCCGACTGTAATTGTGACCATAGAAGAATGGAATGACGTGTTGTAATCGGCCGTCGCTCTTCAGATTTAAGACGAAATTGCTTCATGACAGTAACTTCTTTCTTTGTTCCTGGAGTAAAAATTCCAAATGTTCCGCTCGTTTCATGGCCGCCTGTGCAAAGACAGAAAACGAGCGCATTTCAGAACACAGCAAACGCAGCTATTCTTAAAAAAAAACGATGCAAGCAAAACTTTAGCACGGGTATGTAGCAATGGCTGTTTAGGAATTGGGATAACAGTTCATACAGCCATGACTCATAATGGTATAAAAGTGCAGCAGTCCTGAAAAACAACAAAATAATAACTAAGTTCTGTTACCTGGTGTTGCTCTCGTAAAGTTTTCATCGTTTCTTCCTTTTTGGCGATGGCCTGCTTGACCCTAATGAAAAACAATCAACAAGCAAACAAATTAACGGTTGTCCAAAAACAAAACACGAAAACACCACACCACACCACACCACGCACCAAGTACCAAGGAGGACTCCCATATGGAAGGGACGGAGATGCTCGTCGGAAATTTTGAATTTAACCTCTAAAAGAGACCAATCTGGGCGTGGCCGAAGCTAATGCAGACCCCTAAAAAAGAGACCATATAACGAATCAAAATTCTTTCTTTTTAGTTATTTCTTCGTGTGCAACCCTAAACGAGATCTTGACGGCTAAAAATAGCGACATTTCGCCAAGAACACCCTAAGCGAGACCAAAATCTGAAATTTACACCCCTAAGCGAGACTACGAGCATCCCCGTCCCTTTCAAATGGGAGTCCCTCCCCGGGCGCACCACGCGCCAGGCGCCAGGCGCCAGGCGCCACGATTTGTCTTGCCCAGGAACACATGATGATCTGGAGCCCAGCACGCTAACCGTTAGGCCACCGCGCCTCCCATACTGATAGTGACCAACAAAAGTATGCTTAAAGCACCCAACATTGAATTACTAAGGTTCTAAGGAATTTTGAGAGTGCAAACAGTGTAACCTGCATCCAACACCAACCTCTTATGAACTTCGTCCATCTCCTGCTCTTTCTCTCTAGTGACTCGTTCTAATTCCAGTCTGTGACGAGCCTTCATTTCACTCAGTTCAGTTTTCAGACGCTTGTTATCTTCATCCGTTGTCACAATCCTAATGCAGCGAGAGAAAAATAAAACTCACGATAAAGCCATGCAGAATGATTTATATGAGAGGGTCACGCCATTTAATAAAGTGAACTTTGTCACAGGGGGCCCTCGCATCAAATTGGGGGAGACTTTGGCTTTCACTAAGGGATGATCAGGTGCTAAATTCTCATCACCCAACTACTTGAATTAGTTATAAAAAGTTCAAGAGAAACAAGGAATTGAATACTGGCTGGTGATTGCCTTAACCTGGTAATGAAATGAATGAAATGATCCTCGCAGTGTGAAAGTACAAATGCATTTTTAGCCTGAAAAACATTCAAGGCTACAACGGGATTTGAAGCCATGACCTCCGCGATACCGGTGCGTTGCTCAACCAACTGAACTATGAAGCCTTAATACGTTGGGAGCAGGTCAGTTACAAGTGGGTCCTTATGTCCCGCATAATTCATATATTCACTATGTTAGCCTGGTCAGACGTTCCAAGCCCAAATCACTAATTCTCCATACTGACGCCATACATTTCCTTCAATGCTACTTATGAGAATTTGATGTTACATCAAGACAATATCCCCTCGTTGATCATTTTCTTTATTCTCATCACCTTTCTGCTGGAGAATATATTGATAACGTAAGGAGAAAATACATACCTGTCAGCAAACTCCTGTCGAATAATGTCCGCCACCTTGCCTCTCTCTTCCTGCAGTCGTTTTGCCACTTTGTCTATTCCCTCCACCTCGTCGTCCTTCTGTTTCAGCATGCTTTTTAAGCGCGCATTTTCTCCGTCGACTTCGGATAAACGAGCCTAAATACAATGACAACAAGTATAAAAATATACAGTAATCATGGATAAAAGGATAAAAGTTCACCAAAAGTGAACACATATAATTTAGTCAAATATCAAGTAATGTAAAAATGGCCAGTAACCCAGTTTTGTACTTCATTGTTTAAAAACAATTACCAACGTTCAATCCGGAACAGAAGTGTTTTAGCACTTACCTTCATGTTGTTGTATTTTTCCTGCATATTCCGCTCGGATTCCTCCAGTTCCTTCAGTTCAGATTCGTGTTTGTCTCTCACCCGCCTAAAAACCAGCACAGCAAACACAACAAGTCAATCTTTATTTTCCAGGCTTTTCATGCATAGTGTTCTTTCAACAGCAAAGGTTCAAACTCGTTCAACGAAGCTGCATAAAAGTTTCTTTCGAAAAGCAGTAGATTCATTCTAAACTTACTTTGTTTTACTTTGGAGACAACAAGGTAGAGTAATCTCTATTTCAAATTTAATCAGCTAACGTTATATACGGATGCTCTAAGTGAAGTACAGGAACGAAGTAGTTAAAAAGAATAAACCGCACCTTGCTTTTCAACTCAAAGACACTCCAACAAGAAACAATCCGTCGGGTTTGCAGTTATAGAGATTTGATAACCAGAAGGCAGGAACTGAAATTGCTGATAGTTGTGTTTCACCATTGGGCGCAATTTTGCCAAAAGTGGAAAAACATTGAAACTGTTGCGCCCAATGATACAGGATTAAAGCAAGACTCTACTTCCTCAAAATTGCGCGCAACAATTTTTGGGGTTGAAACATGATAAAATTGAGCCTTTGCATGTAATACTGTGTGTAATGTTGCACCATGTGTCCGGGCCTTAACTACCGTACATTTAGGCTACTTACTTGATTCTGTTCTCTGCAGCTCGTTCACATTCCTCTCTCGCCAGCGAGGTCTCTTCTTCCAGTCTTGAAATCACCATTTCAATCTCCTAAGGAATTGAAGCGTTAAAAACAGGTTTAGAAGCATTCTTCAATGCCTTTCTCAAAGCAAAATCGGAGAACTAGCCACAAAATCAGGTTTAGAAGCATTCTTCAATGCCTTTCTCAAAGCAAAATCAGAGAACTAGCCACAAAATCAGGTTTAGAAGCATTCTTCAATAACTTTCTCAAAGCAAAATCGGAGAACTAGCCACAAAATCAGGTTTAGAAGCATTCTTCAATGACTTTCTCAAAACAAAATCGGAGAAATAGCCACAAAATCAGGTTTAGAAGCATTCTTCAATGACTTTCTCAAAGCAAAATCAGAGAACTAGCCACAAAATCAGGTTTGGAAGCATTCTTCAATGACTTTCTCAAAGCAAAATCAGAGAACTAGCCACAAAATCAGGTTTGGAAGCGTTCTTCAATGACTTTCTCAAAGCAAAATCAGAGAACTAGCCACAAAATCAGGTTTGGAAGCGTTCTTCAATGACTTTCTCAAAGCAAAATCGGAGAACTAGCCACAAAATCAGGTTTGGAAGCGTTCTTCAATGACTTTCTCAAAGCAAAATCAGAGAACTAGCCACAAAATCAGGTTTGGAAGCGTTCTTCAATGACTTTCTCAAAGCAAAATCGGAGAACTAGCCACAAAATCAGGTTTGGAAGCGTTCTTCAATGACTTTCTCAAAGCAAAATCAGAGAACTAGCCACAAAATCAGGTTTGGAAGCGTTCTTCAATGACTTTCTCAAAGCAAAATCGGAGAACTAACCACGTTAGTTGAAATCTTTTTGGATTGAACCAGTCACAAATCAAAGTAAAAATACGCGCCTAGCGACATGTCAACGTATTTTAAAACGCAGGAAAAGTCACCGGCGTGTGAATGGTTGGTAGACATGTATTCTTGTATCTCCTTTCCGTCGTGTAGTCACCTCACTCGGGAATCGGAATGTTCGCATTTAAAAAGCAAAGAATTCATCAACATCAGAGACGCTAGTCGCGCCAGTTGGCGTATTAGGTCACAAGCAAACAATTAGTTTTACAAAATTGTTGGATCGAGTAAATACCTGATAACTTCTTGTTGACGAACAATTCAGCTTAAACCCTCCTCGCGTAATAAAGGACTTATGTTACTGACACCAGCAGTAAATCGCCTCTCTCTGACAGAAGAGATAAGCGCATGCCAAACAATCGAGCACCTGTAGTGTTTGTGTTACGCTCTGAATGGTTACTGTAGCTCGCGGAACTGCACTATTTTCTAGTTTATAAAGAAGTCAATACAAATTTATGTTCTTTGCCTTGCTCTGCCAAAAAAGTGAGAAGACAAACCCAAATCTCCTCACCCTATCACGGCCTTCCCGAACTGCATCTTTCAACTCCCGCTCTTTAGTCAATAGCATGGCGTCCTGAAAAGGAAAAAAAAGAAGAAAAGTTTGATATGAAGCATGGCAGCATTTTAAAACATTTTTTTCTATTTATGCTTAATACCATCTCACAGGAAGAAAAGTGAAGTCAAGTGTGTCGATGTTAGTCCGCAAGAAAAGTCACGTCATGTCACGCCGGGCAACCTCTCTTACAAAACACCGCTATTCTCGCGCTTCTCAGCTGTTCTTGGAGAAGAATTCCACGAAAGATACGTTAACACTTTTAAAGCAAGGATGAACGTTAATTTGCTGATGTGGAGACGTAAATCTGAAAGATCAAAAACTATTTTACGCCGAAATTTAGTCTCTGAATATGACTTGAACCTGCAGTTCTCGTCAAACAGTTTCTTAGGAACAATTCAATCTCGTTCCTAGAGCCTCTCTTCAATTAGTGCGTCTTTGACTAAGCTTCCATCGTAAGATGTATTGGGGATCGCCCAAGAGCCGGCGACAAAATTTAGGTAATTACAGTAAAGTTAAGCATGTGTAGTTGGAGTTTTGTACCTGTTTCTTCATGTAGTTTTCGATCCAGCCTTGTTTCTCAATCTCCAGTCGCTCCTTCAGTTCGTTCATTTCCAGCTGCAAGTGAAAGAATTTCGAACTTAGCTTCAACAGCTCCTAAAAAATCACTAAAATCTCGATACTTCAAAATTACGACTGTGTAACCATGATCAGTTATCTTGTGTTCCATTACCTGATGTTTTCTTTCCAAATCATCAATTGTTCTTTGATGTGATGTTTGCATCTCCAGAATGGACTTCTTATGAGACTCCTAAGACAAAAGAGATATTCGGCAAAGCACACATTAAAATGAAACTGAAGAAGCATCATTATATTCTTGAAATTCGTTTTCGCTGGCTGTTTTGAGCCCTGACAGTTTTTTCTTTTCTTTTCTCTTTTCGTTTCGTCCCTGTGACCTCCTGGATCCGGGGATGCCAATCTTTAGTAGGTTACTCCCGCATTTTTGGTTCGGCTGGCCCAACACTTGCCCAGCAACCAAAAATAAGGTTAGGAATAAGTCAAATGTTCTTAACTTTTCCACATGGTTTTTCCAAACCACTTTCCTACACCAGTGGGCTCTCTTTCTGGCCATCCCAAAGTGGTATTGCTCTCTTTCAGTTCTTCCTTAATCGAGCTACTTCAGGTGTTGCTTAGCTGTACTGTGATTTCCAAATCCACAGGCAACCCACACTCACCTCCAGGGCCGCTCGTGCTTCGTCCAGCTCCTGCCGTTGCTTCTGAGCCTGCAGTGCTACTCTTTCCTTCTCTTCCTGTACCTCAGCGTACAGCCGCCTCCTCTGTTGTTGATAGGCCTGCTCCTCTTGCTCCAGCTGCTTCTCATATCTAAACAAACAAGTAAACAAACAAACAAGCAAACAAATAAACTTTAAAGGTGGAGGGGAGAGATAAAGAGGAAAGCTTTACTAAGGAAAACGGACCAGCTATGAACTGGCGTCATAAAAGTCTTGCCTGTTCCAGAATGACAGCATAAGTACGTGACAGTGTTTTTTTGGCAAAAGAGACCCGATGTGTCCCGAGTTCTTAGTGCATAAGCCCAGACTAAACGACTATTTTTTTGGTTACAAACGTGACGTTAGGCTCCCTCACTATATGGACATGGCAAATGAGACACACAATTTTTAAAAATGGATGGAAATCGCACGTGTAGCCACTCTAAGATAGGAACGTGACAGCTGAGTATCGCTCGCGAGGAAAATTCGTTCTACTGGAACCTGACTTTTCTCGAGAAGTACGTAATTCCCGCTCAAGAGTGACTTCAAGTGCAAGGGTATTGTAAAACCCCTGAGATCATTTACTGATTAACTATAGCGCAGGATTATGTATACTCGACGTTAGTTAACACAAAATCAGCGTGAACAAGTTGTTTACCTTTGTTGAGAGAGCTCTCTCTCCCTCGAGCACGCACTCTCCTTTTCTCTTTCCAGTTGATCTCTTAGCTCTTCTATCTGTTGAATGTATCTTCTTCCTGCGCGTTCATCGGCTTCAAGTAACTCCGCCTAGAATCAAACAAATCAACAATCATCAACTAATGAACTTGATATCGAGAATAATTACTAGGGAAAAATGTTTCTCAGTGGTAGTAAACCAAGGAGAATTTCAGAATGTGCCTTACTACAGATTATTTCACGCGTTATTAGCGCACATGCATAAAAAATAGCGGCTTTTTCTTTATGCGCCAGAGAACGAGTATGGGGACACCCTCCTCCCCCCCCTCTTCCCCCCCCCCCCCACCCCCATGTTTAATCAAAATTTAAGTTGCTATAAGACAAACAATCAATAGGGTTCTATTACACAGCAATGATCTTAAGGTGGGGGTAAAGGTGAATTTGAGTGAAATTTTAAGAGTTTTGAAGATGGGATAGAAGAAAGAAAATTATTTTTGGAACACCACCAGACAGTTGACCCCAACGCAAGAGCACCCCAGGTTGTCAGGGGACTGTTTGGGTGTCCATCTATTAATTTTTAACTTCAAATTCTAATTTTAAAATTACATTAAATCTTTTATATTTCTTATTTCTCCAAATTTAACTAATCCTTTGAGAAAAACTATCTCTTTCCAAAAATCCCCAAAAAATTTACAAAACACCGCTAAACATAGCTTTGTGGGATGAACAGAGGGTTTTGAGAGTGTTTGAAAGGGAGCGAGATATTCGCATTAAACCCAAGTTACGCGGTGGAAAAACGGGCTTCAGGTGAACCCCCGCCTTAATGCGGCCAGATGTTTGTGGCCCGTTGGTGACCGAATTAATGAGGTTCCACTGTAATAATATTGATACCTGATGAGTGGATTTCAGTTTCTTCACTTCCGCTTTGTGCTTGGCGATCAACTTCTGGATGTCGGGTTCCAGTCCTTTGACCGTGACTTCCTGTTAAGTTAAAAAATATTAATAATATTTATGAGGCGAAATTCTACAAAGCATCAACATCAGGTAGAGTGACTTGTGCCTAGTCTACTACTTGTATCGTTGACTGCTCACCTTGATTTGCTGCGTTTTTTCATTTATCCATTTCTCTCGTCTAAGTTTTTCTGCCGCCAGAATAACTTCTTTTTGTTTCTTTATTTCAACTTGATGACTGAAAAGGAAAGCCATTTAGGAACAAGAAATAATCAAGGTTTGCATTACACCAAAAAAACTCTTAACAACAGGCTTTAACTAATGAGAGCATCGACGCTGTGTTTTCAGCCAATCACATACAAAATAAAAGCCGTTCGTTAGATGGATCACGTGACTTTTCCCGCACTTAGCACAGGTTGAAATTTCCCGCTGCACGGTTTATTGCGTTACTTGCGGCTGAAGTGATTACCCGTGATTACTGTAGTTTTGTTTTAACATCGGCATTAAAAAATTAGAAAGTTGCTATAATCACACAACGATTATAAGAAGCCTTCAAAAATAACGTTTTGGTTTGTATCACAGAATCCTCGGAGACAATAAAAGTTTCATAACATGCTTATTAAAACGATGACACTCGTGGAAAATAGATGAAGAAACTGAGAAAAATTTACTCAGGATGTCAAGGAATCGCCAGAAACAAATTAAAAAATACTATAATAATATATATTTAGAGAGGAAGCCACATCAGCCGCAGCTGGTTTTCATGCAGGTCCTCTATCCAGGTTGAATTGGAATTTGGAATGTGGTCTTTCAGGGGGGAGGAAAACCGGAGTACCCAGAAAAGAACCCTGAGAGCGAACCATCAGTGAACTCAACCCACATATGGCACCGGGCAGGAATCGAACCCAGGCCACATTGGTGGCAGGCGAACGCTCTAACCACTGCGCCATCCCTGCTCACTAGCCATGCAATTTGGACAAACTGCTTCAAAATAAGTTTAACTTCACGAAAAGTTCAACGTTCATTCAACTACTGCAATTATTATAGTTTTCAACCTTATACTACATCATTTCTTAAATGGGATAATTTGTCTCCTCCAGCGTATAAACTCACTTTTCTTCCATTTGTTTGATTTTATCGCCATACTTCTTATCCGTACTTTTGAGCTTGTTCACAACCTCCTCACACCTCTCCCCCAGAACCTTTTTGTCGTCGATAAGTTGGTCAATGAAGGACAAATGCCTCTGAATCGCTGCCTCGTATTCCTGTCGTTGAATCGCCAGGCGCTGTTTGGCATCTTTCTCCATCTCCTTGGCCTGTCTCAGAGTGAATTCACGTTGTTGGTTCTAATGCAAAAGAGAAAAACTGATTAATTATTTGAACGGGCACCATCACATAAACTCACAAGTATCCCAAGATTATTAGAAACTTAACAGTGATGGTTTTATTTTAAAGAATTGAACCCGTTTTCAAAGAGCTCTGCCTTCAGCCTCCGCTTCCAAACGGAAAACATCGCGGCAGAGATCACACTGACATTAAAAATGTTACTTCCAGCCTTGAAAGTTAATACATCAGAGATGAAATAATTCAATTATCTGGTACAATTTTGATGTAGGAACAGTCTTTGCTTCACAGATCAACAAACTCAGGAAGAGAATTTGCCGGGTGGAACCAACTCCCTTTGTAGGTCAGCTCTTACACCATCTTTTTAAAAGATCCATTTTATTCCTATGCAAGTTGCTAATCCTGTTTAAATTTGGAGTCCTGAGTGGTCCTTGCTTTGCGCATCAAGGAACTCAGGAAGAAATATTGTTGAGTGGAACGAACAGCTTTTTTACACCCATCTCTTGTGCATAGTTCAAGATCCAGTGGGATTAACAAACAAATTGAAAACTAACAAAAAAAAAATACTGTGAAACGTGTCACAACATTTAGAACTACTCGCTTTAGTGTTTGCCGTGATTTCGCGTTATCTCAGTCGATCAAGAAGTTAAAGTATGGTTTTTGATCGAGCTACCAACAGGAAAAGTTCCAACATAAATTACTCCTTGCAGATTTTACTAACCAAAGCTCTCTGAAGCAGGTCATTAGTTCTTTTCTTCTCCTCTAATTCTATCTTCACTGCCAGCATTGCTGTTGTAACATCTGTAGCTGCGGATGCCGCTGATTCTAAGGCAGCTTCTTCCTTCCTACGGCGAGAAAAAAAGAGACCAGTGTCAGTACCAGGAGTGTCATGTTTAATACTAACTATGGATGAATGCTAGTTGTATAGACATACACTAGCGTTTCTTCCACAGGCTTAAAAGCACTACCTTCCATAGCATAAAGAGCAGTACCACGTGAAAGTACCACTCAATACCTTTCATCTGGGTTTTATCAGCAGAATGAAAGGTTAGAACCACCTTGTACAGCATAATAAACAGTTGGGTTTCGTCCACAGACTCAGTAACTGGAACAACCTTGTACGACACAATAAACAGTACCACTACTGCTCAATGGCTTTCATTTGAATGGTCACACACTAGGGTGACAACCACCTTGTACTATATAATAGCGCCATATAAAAGCACTGCTCAATAGCTTTCATTTGAATGGTTACACATTAGGCATTTACCACAAACTTAAAAGATAAAACAATTTTGCACAGCACAGTACCACATGAAAGTACTGCTTAATAGCTCTTACTTGAATGGTCACACACTAAAGTGTCATCCTCGAACTTAAATGCAAGAAGCACCCTTGTACCGCCACAGTAAAAAATACATTATATTTCATGTCACTATGCCCACATGTCAACTTTCAGAGTAATGCCGTCGCTTGTGACTTGAGAACACAAATCAGAAACTCCTCAACCTGTACAAATATTTGACATTTAAAAAAAAAACGTTTGTTCTGCTGTCTGGTTGTACGGAAAACTAAAGAAAAAAAACACCTTTTCAGGACTTGAAAAAAGTGTCATCCGGGACAAACAGCATTTCCTACTGGGCATGCAAGTAACTTTTCACACTCATTTACTGTAAATGATCTAATAAACGCCCAGGGCGTCTATTAAATTTTAGGGGTCCTTGGAGAGGCCTTAGTTAAATAGATATGAGGCGTTTATTTCACTTTAACTATAACAACGTCAACAAAAGAAATAAGAGTGTAGTTTGCTTGCGGAGTGTGTAGGAGACTAATCCAATCTGCGCCGATGTCGTTCATAGTTTGACATCAATTCTTCATCGTCATCGGGGGTCAACCATGTTGCTATCGTTGGCCGCTTCGATGGTTGAGACGATTCTTGAAGGGGGGGGGGGGGGGGTATCTATTAGAAGGGAGCGTCTAATACAAACTTTGTACCTCAAGGGGAGCGCTTACACGAGCTGTCTATTTGGGAGTGGGCGTTTATTAGATCACTTACGGTACCCGATGAACGAGGGCACAGGCAAGTCCTGTGTCCACTAAATCATGCAAAGTAAACTAAAGCACGAGCATGTCACTGCGCTGGGCAAAAAAAATCTAAGAGCTTCTTGTCGAAAGGGCAAGCTAGAATTCAAGGGTTTTTTTAAATCCTGCTTTTGTTATCTAAATTGGTGTTTTATTTGGTTGGTAAGTACTCACTCTCTATCAACTGCCACAGATGCTGAAGTACTTGATGATGGTAATCCACGAGATATGGCTCCATCCCGCGCCTTACAAGAAAAAAAAGCCAAAGCACAGCTTCATATTGAGCTAAGTTCTCAGACTGGATGTTTTTGCACTATGTGATGCACAAGGTCTCAAAGGGAATGTGTCACGGTTGAGTTAAGTTTATTTTATTAAGTTTTGTCAAATACTAGCTATGAAACTTAATGTTTGCAGAGAAATCAGTACTTCTATGGATCTAAATTAGCTTCATAACAACCAAATATATGTCTCCCGGGCATTATGATTTAAAGTTACAAGCAAACTAGATAAACTTTGAAAAATGTTTGAGCGCAACAGTATTTCAAAAACCCATATCGCAATCCGTTTCAATCTTCTTCACTTTTGTCCATCCGTACCTTCTTTTGTATTTGCCGTGTTATTGAAATGTTCCTTCACTGTTTTAAGCGGTTCTTTTTATATTTCACTGAATTTACTGGCCATTTCCCATGCCTACATTGGGCTAAAATCCACGACACAGCTCCTTCAAGGTGTTAGGTAATAATCAGAGCAGATCTTAAAAAAATGGCCAAGCAACCAAACTTGAGTAAATTTGCTAAAAACTTACCTGACTTATCTCACTGACAGCATCATCTTCGGCCTTTTCTACATCATCCAAGAATGTCAAGATACTCCTGAAAAAAGGAAACAATTTATATCCTGTAAATGGAACATCGTACATTAGGCAACCAGCCATAAAACCTTGGGGGAAAAACCTAATCTGCACAATGTCTATCTATCTATCTATCTATCTATGTCTTCCAGATATGCACACACTGTAAGTAGTGATAGAAATCCGGCTATAGATTTTTGTACTAGACAAAGAATAATCCCTCGGGTCCGCTAAGTGGGTGTGCGTGTAAAAGTGCGAAAAACTCACTTCGTTGCACAAAGAGACGCAATGTGTGCAAAGGCTAGACTTTGTTCTCTCCCACACCCATCACCTCTCCTTGTGCGAAAGGATTTTCTCATGAGCTCGCTTGTTTTGCCACTCAACTGAGACTGAGAAACAAGACTGATTATTAACCTCAGGGTCAGAATAACTGTAATTGTAAATATAAAATATACTTTCTGTTTGGTTTGTATGTAGTTATTTAACACAGTAACAACTGAATTTATCACAGTTATGTCTTACCAGTTCTGATTAGTTCATGTCTACAGTACTACAGTAACTGCCTGTGTTTTGTTTTTTACAACAGTCGACATGTAGATGCATGCATGGTCATACCTTAGTTTTTCAGCTGATAATGCAGCACCGGACTGGCCTTGACTGCATTTAGGACAAGATAACAGGAAATAGTATCAGTAAATAACTTTAATGAATTTACACACTCAGTCAGATACAGTATAGCATCCCATGCAGTCGTTTTTAGGGGGGAGTGAAATACGATTGCCCCTTACGACGACCATGTAGGAGGCCAGATAGAGTAGTGTGGAATGCAAATATTACTGACAGTATTTTTATTAGGCAGAATTTGTAATATTACAGAAAATGGCAACTGAAAGCAAGGGACCGCGGACGAAAATGCTGCTGGTGTAAGTAGGAGCTACTGACAGCTCTGATCTGCAAGCACTTTATAGACAACTGTCTTCATGCCAGTTGTTCTATTCTGTGCGGCATACACTCTGCTGACGAGACCCAATCAGGTCGAAACAGCTGTCCAGAGTTTGCATTTTTGACTTTCAGTTTGGACTCTATCATGTCGTTGTCCCGTTAAGGTTTTTCCTTTCTACGTAGTGTCAGCCTTGCAGTTTATTGTCTTCGTAATATCACACCCTTGGGGAGATGAGGGGAGTGCTAGCAGCATAAAATGCTAGTGGGGGATTACCATTTCAAAAGAGATAGGCATGATCACATCTGGTCATACCTGTTTTTAGCGGTTAAAATTTGTGGCACTGTTTAGGGTGTTTAAATTCAAAATGATCCAGGCAGAAAAAAAAGTACATGTAGGTACTTGTCAGAAATTGTTTTTGGGTTGAGACTGAATTTGAGCCAAGCCCAGCCACCATCTTGAAAGCAGAGTAGGCCCTGGGAACGAGGTTGGCCCACACCTGGTACCTTTTGGGGGCTACTTTTAAAATTTCCAACAACCATACCTATCACTTTGATATAGGAGGGCATAAAATGTCAGTTAAAGATGCACAAACTAACCTTTCTAGCTTGGCTTTGTTTAACTGGTCCAGAGAAGCATAAGAAAGGTAAGGCTAGAAAGAAAAGGATTTAACAAAACACAGGAAATTATGAATTGAGATCTTCTTACTGTCAGAGAATTTATTGGATTCAATATGTGTATTATCTTAAATTCTGAGAGCCTACATTGTATTTAAAAAGAAGCATTGAGTTTGAATGTGTGTCTTAGATTTGTTCAACCCATGCTGAGTACAATGAAAACCCATGGTTCTTCCGAAAATTTGAAGTAGAAGGAAAATGTTTTGTAGTAGGCGGCACTAGGCAGTGAGGCAATATACACATCATGTAATCGCTTGGAGCGTTAATTAAAAGGTAAAGAAAACCTACAAAACTTTAAGATTGTTTCACATTTACATTTGTATCTTGGAAAAATGTTATCTCAAGAGTAGCCGGCACACCTTGGACAACTAGCTGGCGACTTTCGCCTGTCACCGGGGCTTATGGAGAGCACTGAAAGCCCAGTATAAATTATGGTAACAAAGTGCGAGGGGAATGGGAAAATGTAATCGATATAATGGAGGTTTGTTATACCAGGGTTCAGGAAACTTCAAAGATCACAGCATTGATAATTGTCCATGCGTTTGTTCATCAAAGAGCTTTCACAGGTTTGAGAAATTGCATTGGAATTTGAAAAAAAAGTCTTACCTTGTCTTGTTCACCATTTTCAAAATCCTGACCTGCAAAGGGCAATTCGGATCCATGAAATGAGTGTACATGCATCTACGACACTGTCTTGTAATTATTCAGATGGTGCTTTCATGTAAGTCCAGTTTTTAAAAGACAAGATATTTACAGCTGCTTAAATAATATAAATAAACCCTGATGGAAATATGCTAACTGCTCCATGTTTTATTTATTTGACAGGTTATTTCTCTTACCCCATCCACCAAACTTGGGTGCACTGTTTTCCTCCACAGGTAGCATGTTTGCCGGTTCTTCCTCCAGCTGCTTGAGGGACTCAAGGAGATCATCAAAGGTTGTCTTACTTTCACCACCAACCTGAGAGCTGAAGAAATACAAACAAATACTGTCAAACATTATACAAATCCATTTGATTCTAAACAGAGAAACTGCACAAAGGTTAATTACCAACTGAAGTTGATAATGTAAATTAACTTTAAAATTAAGCCATAGAAAATTCAGATTGCAGACATTTTGAATGTTAGCCCTTCCAACAAACCTGGCTGATGCTCAAAATGCCAGCTTTCTAAATTCACAGTTTCAATTGGTGCTTTGTTTACTCTTATCAACTCCAGGTTGATAAGAGTGACATATCTTCTGCAAGGTAACTGTCTAACAGTAGAAGGAAGGCCACTTCATACAATCATGTAAATCAACTGTAATTTAAAATTAATTTCATATACAAATGTACAAACATTTTAGAAAATAAATAGTTCCAGCAAAACATTCATCCACTCATGGGATGGTATCCTGTACCTTGTTATTGTTTTCTCTGTGTCATCTGTGCGATCAGAGAAGAGAGGTCCTGCCGCTTGTTCATCAGCATCAGAAGCAGCAGCACTCACTTGAGATCCTCTAGACTCCTAATCACAGGAAAATTAAACAAATGACTTGCAGGGGTTTCAAAATGTTTTGAAGTAGATGTCAGCAACTGGAAGAGTAGGCGGCTGTGACAAGTTATCTTGTTTTGTCTCGAGGTGATTGCTATGACCAGAATAACCAGCAACATAATTATAATCAAGTAGCTGGTGGAGCTCCGGCAGTTGCCGGCTTGTTTTGAAAACCTTGGACTTGTGTAACTGAGACTACTAATTTTTACTTGTTATCATGGGTAACACAAATAGGTTATCAAAATATTTACGTCTAAATGTATGCATGACATGTGGGTAGGGTCCTAACCACAGGCAGCAAAGTTAACATGTAATTTGGTCTCCACTTACAAAGGAGGTCTCCTGCACCCACTTGTGTGACTGAGGTTTCTGTTTATGAAAGTTCTCTATGCAAAGAAGATGACCACTTATAGGAGGTAACTGCTTATACCAGGGAGGTGGCTGTTTATGGTAGGTGGCTACCTTAAGAATTAACCTTAACAACTGAAGGTGTCTGCGTAAATGCAAGATGTCTGCTTCCTGAAGTTGTCCACTTTTAATATTTGTGATGTGTTTGATTAAGGGAGATGTCTGTGCATATAATAATAGGAAGCTTGTCTGCCTTAGGGGAGGTCATCATAAAAAGAAGTTGGTCCGGGGTTTTCCTTTTCTGCAGACAACAGGTAAATTTTGTCACCTGTGAATGTCTCCTTCACTGACAACTTCATTTTCACTGCAAAGAAAACTTTGGATTTCTCTACAATTCTACTGGTATATTGATTTTGCCGCCTGTTTTCACCTTTTCTATGCCTACACCTTAACAGGTGGCTGTTCATGGTCCTCTGCTCAAGGTGCCTTCTTAAAACAGGCTAAAAAGCAAGTGTCACATGCAGTAGCATAGGTGTGACTCACCTGAAATAGCTCATCAACTTTCCTTCCAACACTACTCGCTGTTCCAGGCCTGGATGCCATTTCATTAGGATTAATTTGCTCGTTATTTTTCACAGCACTGCTAGATGCACCAACACCTGTGCTCTTCTTCCCTTTAGGTTTGGGCTTCGTCACTGATCCAGAGTTCCCTGATTTCTTTTTACTAACTTTCCCACTGGCTTGGAGGAAAACCTGTCAAACATAAGTTTTGGGTAGAGTTTGAGTGTGACTTGAGCATGAATTTCAACCAGCACCTTTTTGAATTCAAAAACAGGTCCGGTGCTAAGTCTTGAGTTCGTTAATTTTGGAACTTTGAAACTGCCATAAAATCTTGCACTTAAACATAGGCAAAGTCTGTTTTTGGGCCTAGAGGCCCATCAGGCCAGAGCTTATCCCGATTTCCAAAGCAGAAGCATGTCTACTTTCCCCCTGGATGGGATGCTAGTCCATCACAGGGTTACCCCCAGCATAAATTAACTGCTGCTACCTAATTTATACACATGGGTCAAGAGAGGCACTATGAGTCAGAGTAAAGTGTCTTGCACAAGAACACAAAACAATTATTTAATGACCCCAGCCAAAACTCAAACCTGGAATGCTTAATCCAGAGTCCAGGGTGCTAACCATTAGTTCACCCTGCCTCCCTACACTTAAATATAAGTGGTCTCAAAATCGATATCCAGGGCTGGAAATAACAGCCGGTGATAGGTAATTACCGATCAAATTTACCAGCCAAAAATTAAATAAAATTTAATAAAATGAAAAAAAAATTAGTTCAGTAGTCAAATCTTTTTTCAGTGTTGAGGCTTCTAAAAGAGCTGTTGTTGATAAGAGCCATTAATATATATGGGTTGAAGAGGGTGGGTAATGATTTGCACCTTTACAAAAAATCACCTATCAATCTGTTTTTCCTTATTTCCAACCCTGGATATCCTTAATGTTTTAAGACGGAATCCACCAGGAAGTCGAGTAATATTTATTTAAGTTGGACAAAAATCGAGTACCAGAATAATTTAAATCCTATTGCGTTATTTTCTACCCTAAATAAAAGGTAAAGAACTGATGTAAGTAATTATCACTGATAACACCAACAACAATTTCTTATCAGAGTCTTAGAAAATGAATTTCAAAGTTCACAAGCTATAGGGAAATTCTCACGTGCAGCCATTTTGTAAAATCGTCTTTAAGCGATTCAGTGGAATTCAGTGAAATTTCAAAATTTGTTTTCGGTGTTTGGTGTTGTTAGAAAAGATTTCTTTTGATAAGATATTTGAAGCAGTAACACAAAAGTTTGCAATAAGGTGTAAATAATTTTGGTACAACAATTTCTTATCAGAGCCTGAGAAAATGAAATTTAATGTTCACAAGCTACAGGCAAAAGCTCGCGTCTTTTAAGCGATTTAGTGGAATTCAGCGGAACTTCGAGATTGGTTTTCGATGTTTGGTGTTGTTAGAAAAGATTTCTTTTGATAAGATATTTGAAGCAGTAACAGAAAAGCTTGCAATAAGGTGTAAATAATTTTGGTACATAATTTTGTCCAACAAATACTCAAAGTCCTGGCGGATTCCGTCTTAATCATATACTTAATTCCATGACTGGCACCCATTTCATTATTGTACAACCACTCTATTATAATAATTACAAGAGAATAGTTGTACATTCATGAAATGGATTAAGTTATTAACAAGGTCCCACAACAGCATTCTGCAAAGTGTCTATTATCCTTAGGTTACTATGTTTACTTTGAAATGCATTTAAATGCAATTTTAAGGAGTTAACAACAGGGGTCAACAGTGCTTGTAGTCAGACGTTGGTCTGGCCCCAGTTGTTCAAAGGGTGGAAAACGCTATCTACTGGATAAATCACAATCCAGCGGATAGCACATTTTGTTTTGTTGATACTTATCCAAGTGCTGGATAGCGATTTATCCGGTGAATAGCATTATACACCTTTTAAACAACTGGGCCCTGGAGGAGATGTGCAATAGTTCTCTGCATTGTTCATGTTTCAGGCAGCATGAGGAGTTTCAGCAAGTGTTGTTTGCCTAGAGCTTTCTTCAGCTAGTTTCCCCCTCCCCCTCCCTTTTTTCTTTCTACTGATACTTCATTGTGACAGGTGCCTTTTTTCTTAAAAGATGGTGTCACAATCTAGGAACTGACTGCCACAAGTGGAAGCACCTGGATATTCCAGGAACCATTGAGCAATGGAGTTGTTATGTAAAATTATAGAGTAACATGCAAGTTTGCGATAGATGAGAGAAAAGACATCTGTCCTTACAGACTCAATAATTCTTCCTACACAAGAGAAATGACTAAAATTTGGCCTAAAAAATCTTCACTGATGATGTACAGCAAGTAGCTTTACAGAGATCTGTGTAATATCGTGGATTGCTTGTTCCTTGTTTGTTTGGTTTTTTTTGCAAGCGACAACCAATTAAGGAGGCCAGCACTTTCCAGCTCTAAAACTCTTTGATGGGTCAGTATTACAAGTCTTTATCAGTTGCTGCTACAATAATGATATCAATCAAATGACCAATCATTGCTGAACAAGTTGCGGTCATTTTCATGACGTCACTGATTACCACAGCAACAGTTTAACCTGTTAAAAACACCCTTAACTTTCCATTTAAGTACTAATAACTCAAAAATGAGCCCAGTGGCCCCCATTTTTTATGAGTGAGAAATGATAAGCATGTTAAGATACAACTGTTTGCAAAGTTGAAAGAGCAGTTTCAGAGCCGCCTTAAATTCCCTATATTTATTTATTTATTTATTTCTCTATTTATTTATACCTACAGAAAGGATGCTGCAACTCTGTTCTTGTTAATATTTCACTTCAATAACCCCTAAAAATACTTACATGTATCAATCAACTGCTGGCATGTTCAAGGTATTTTGAAAGGCCCTTTTAAATGACTAAAAGAACTCACAGTTTTCCCTACCCTTTTCTATACTCTGACAAAAAAGAATGAACCTCATTCTCTCTTGACTCTCTACCCTTTGATATTCCCCCAGCCTGAAAAAGGCCTCCAGCTAAAGCACACTATTAGGAGTAACCCCTCCCTTTTCCCTCTAAGAATTCTTTTCAGTCAAACCTCAGCATTCAGCATGCAACAAGAGACACCTCGGGTTCAGTTTAAAACAAATATCACTACCAATTCTTCTTCTGCCTTCCTCTGGTTCTCATGCCGTTTTTCCTCTCTCTTTTTCTGTAGTTCCTCTATAGCAGCTTGTCGTGCCAGTCTTGCTTTCTCCTCTCGTCGTTTTCTCTTTTCATCTTCCCTTTGGTCTCTAAGTTCTTCCTGTGAGACAAGAGTCGTGTGGTATGTAGCAAGGATAACAACACACAAAATAACTCAAGGCATGAAGAGTTCCTAAACAGAGCTAGTCTTTGAACCATCAACTAGCAATATTATTGGTGTTGCAGTCAAAGATAATTAAATTAGTCAAATTAATGCCCCTTTAAATTTAAACTGAAAGCCTTTAGCCTTTCTTTATTCCCTGTAGGCACCAGGATTTGTTTTCATAGTTTCGTGTTTGGTGTTAAGTTTTTGCAAAATTAGTTTCCATTTGTTTAGTGGGCATTTTTGTACATGTTATATCTATTTGGTTTTGAGTTTCTGTTTGTAATGCCAAGTCTATTATTGCTCCAGTGTACAGGTTCACCTTTTGGGTTTTTGGGTTCGTCACATTGAATTTTCGTATTGTAAGTTTCCTCGTTTATTTTGCTTTGTCATTTTCCTGTATTCTTCATATCAGTCGCTGTTAGTTATTTTTATGTTCACTCCTGTATTTGTAATTTTGTTATTTTCAGTTATGAATGGGATTAAATTCAGTTATAGCAAGATTTGGATGCGTGTGATTAGCATGTGCGACAACATTCCCAATCTTCTGATTCATCATCAGGGTTTACTAACAATGACTATTTTTATCAACCATTGCATCTCTATACCAACAGATATACGAGTTTGACTGATATTGAGCAATAGCACCCACTGTTTATGACATGAATGTGTCAAAGGTCTAAAGCCAGGCAGGGTAAAATAGGGCTGTCTGGCCTTAAATCATAGGTATGTACAGCTGCATTGTTTAGCCAGCAACCAGCAACAGGCAATGTTACCAGCTGAAATTTGCTAGCAAACAAACACTTTTGAATGTTTACAGGCCAAAAAATCCAGCTGGGCTAGCCAATGAGCCTGCCTCGTATTTTTTTTAGCTCCATTTCTCGACTTCCTGTAAAGTCAGCAGTGTCTAAAGTACCAACTTACAAGATAACAGGAAGTAAACTTGTCATTTTATGCTACAGACATACACATGTACCTCTGTCTGTTCACTCAACACTTGTTTCTCTTTCTCTATTTTCTTTTGACTTAGGAGTTGCTTGACAGCATTCTGTCCACTGAGTTCCTTCCTCGCCTTCCATCCACGGAACCAACGCTGAATGTGTACAGCAGCCTTTCTGCGCCTGCTGTCACTCTCATCTTCCAGAAGGTCATCAAGAAACAGTTTAGGTATGTCTTCCCTTCGCGTCGTTGACTTGTCAGGCTTGACTCTAGAATTTCCTTCAACCATGTCAAAATCAAGCTCATTTTTATGAAAACCATCAGTGCCAGTGGGTAAGTTGTTGTCATCATTTTGCAGAAAATCCTCATCCACATGATTGTTTATTTTGTTGGTACCAGGCCACCAGTTATGTTCCTTGTTCACCTCTGTAGGGGACTGCAGGAACAGTGGAGGGACTGGTGCAGGATCAGTGACTGACAGCCACCAGTCATCAACCTCATCAGGTTGCAAGTTATTCTGGGATGTTGCTGCAGGTCTGTCTGGCAGGGCGCTAGGGCTGGCCTTGGCAGCATTATTATGTCGCTGAATACAGGAAGTAAAATGGAAAGTGGTTTTTCAAGTCTCTAACTCTAGTTATGACCCAGACTATTGCAGCTACTTCTCTTGGATCAGGTACACTTGATAAATCAATCTGGACATAACACAGTACATTTTGGGTGATAATCTTTGCAAAAACAATGGGTTTTAACTTTAAAAAAAGCACAGTATTCTCAACATGGTGAGAGAAAATTACATTTCTGTTTCAAACATTGTCCCAAATTAAAATTGATAAAAATAATTTTGAATTCTAAATTTATTCACCACCACCATCGTTGTCTCCCCAACCAATTCAGTTCTTTGTAAGCCACATTAAGCTTGCTACCATCTTCCTCCAAGTCCCAGTTTGTCAAAGGGGCAATAACACTATCCAGCAGTTAAGGGGGGTCCTTCTTAACTACAGATCTAGAGCAGTTGCTAAGGAATTGCTGAAGATGGTTTTTGGTGGCAAGCCTTTTTTGAGAGTTCGGTTATTCTAAATGGTGATTATTTTTGGGAGAGAACACCAGAATGAAAATATTTAGGGTGTGAAAATCTGATGTTTCGATGACTCCATGTCATCATTATCAAGTTAAATTAGAATACAGATATATAATGATCAGAGAATAAATGAAAATATTTAGGGTGCGAAAATCTGACGTTTCGATGACTCGTTTCGATGATTTTCACACCCTAAATATTTTCATTCATTCTCTGATCACTATATAAAGGGAACACCTGCTTTGAAAAAATCGACATTGCATGCATAACTAGTGCCAGTCCCAAACCATATGTTAAAATCCCAAAAACTTGAAGGAAAGAAGGTAGAGTTCCATTTTAATCAGAGATAACATAGCCTTCTTTATAATCCTACTGTACGTATGGAATTACTGTTTACATGTACATGTAAAAATGGAATGCTAGTGAGGAAAGTCTGAAAATACGGTTAATTATTTCATCATAACTTTCATACGCAAATTTCCTATTAAAAACAATATGAAGCATTAAGCATGTGGACATTCTTTATCATTCTGTTGGCACTGATTTTAACTTTTAGATCTACATTGTACATGTCCTTTCAGTTTTAGGGTTTTTTCTGTTCTGGCCATGTGACTTCTCAAAGATGGCTGTGGTTTGAAACTCTTGAAAGGCTCTTCAATTGAACAAAGTTGTGCAAAAAGTATATCCATAGGAGTTCTGGTTTCTAAAATATGATGGTTAGAAACTTCTTAGCAACAATTTGTAGTAAAGAAGGACCCCCCTTAAGTGTTAACAAAACACCAACTGCATTTATCCACTGAATAGCGATTTATTCAGGTTCTAGTATTATTCATTCTTTGAACAACCAGCCACCCACCCCCTCCACCACCCAAGTAAAGCTGGGATGGCTTCTTTTCCTTTTACCTCCTTTTGTTTACCTGATAGGAACTTTGGGGGCATCTTAAGCTTCTCCGCAGAGCATGTATCCAACACAATGCCCTAACACTTTACTACAACAAGATTTAATTGATACAAGGGATCTTCACAGTTGCAGGGAAACTAACTTTGTTGCAAACTAAGAGAGCCCAGGAAATAACATGACACTGCAGTGCAAAACAATTAAAATTTTAAGGCTTAACTACACGTACACTGTAGCAGGTTCATGACGTAATTCTTAATTACCTGAAAGGTTGTGGCCAGTTTAGGTTTTGCTCTAGCTTTGGCTTGAGACATTATAAGAGGAATATGATCCTCAGAAAACCTGACAACCACAAAAAAGGAAAATTAGCATTCACTAAGTCTTGTACTTGGTATGAAAGCAAGATGTGTATTGTTGAAGCAAACCATCTGAAAAAAAAGCATCTCAAAAAAGAAAAATTGTTTTACTAGTTGTCTCTAAAGGGGTAGTAGACTGAAGAAATCTGCACATGGGTCAGGCAACTGAAACTTGTTGCCAGGACTGCATTTTAACCTAGCCTGCGATCAGGGATTCTTAATTTCAAAGCTGCCGGAAGAGGAAAAAAGGATCTCAGTTTTTTCCTAAAAAGGTTCCTTTTTTTCTGTCTCTCCTGCTGCTGTAAAAAAGAATGCTTGATTGTAGGACACTGTCAACTAACATAACTGTAAACCTATCCAATACATGTAGCTGTTAATGTTTGTCTTATATTATTAATTGTATTATTTTAAAATGTACATTTCTGGGTGTATTTTTACCCTTTTTAAATCTTGTAAGACCACCCACTGGTGAGTGGAGCCTCCTACTTATAAAAAATATTGTTGCTGTTGTCCTTGTCACAGACACCATCATTTTTGTCATCATTAACAGCATTATTATAAACATTATGGACATGAGCATTCCTTCAACCCTCAAACAAGATGATAGTACTTTGAAAGTTTATAAATTAGTGGGTGAAGTTAACAATGAGCTGCTGAATCAAAAATAAAACAGTGGGTGAAATTTAGCATGTTGATTGCATATTTTTGCAAATACTCACCATGACAGTCTTTGATTGCATAGCCTATAGGCTATTATGTTTGGCAGTCCATTTTAAAAATTGTAGTTAAAGTACATTCATTTGGTCTTCCAGAAAAATAATCTAGTCCTTTTTCAAGCTGAGTAAAGATTACCTTGTTGTTGCAGTCTTTTTTGTATTTGTAGTCTTTCTTCTTGCTCCTGAGCTACTGCTGGTTCTAGCACTGTCACTGTCACTGCCAGATACACGAACCTCATTGTGTTGCGACCTCACAAAGCCTGCACTTCCACCTAAAGAAAAATTAATAATAAAATAAAATTAAATAATTTAAACCTGATGATGAAAAAAAGATATGATATAATTAAGTCAAATATTATTTATTATTTCATAATAATTATAGCAAAACAATAAATTCCAACATTTGCAATTATTTGAGACAAACAAATGTAGAGTAAAGAATTAAACAGAGTTTGAATCAATTTCCATGTGTTCCAACTTGTTCCTGCTGCATGGTACACAAAGTTCCTTATTGTGCAAGCGATCCCAATGAAACAAGTCACTTTTTATTGCACACATTGTCACATTCATTAGCTTACTTCTCTTATGTTGTCCAGATTTCTGAGGAACTTTGCTTTTTCCAGTCACTGACAGAAAGTCACTCATATCAGATTCCTATGACGAAAACAAAAAGCCACAAGATGATGCATTAACAAAAGTTACATTTTTTACACCCGCTTTCAGTGTTACGTGCATAGCACCAATCTTTGGACATTTAAATTTCGACATCGTCTTTCAATGACTTTCAACATGCTGAACAAACAAAGATCGAAACACACCAATCACATGCCAGTGTTGGTTTCATGTCACTTCTTTGAAATAAGTCACAAGTTCAGAAGGTCATGCTAGTGGGCTGATTGGTGGCTTTGGGTCCTTGTTTGTTTGGCGTGTCGAAAGACGATGTTGGGAGATGTATTTCGAACGATAGCCACTATGCACGTAACACTGAAAGTGGGTGTAAATGGATTGGCTTCTGAAGCTAGGACCTTTATCACATGGAGTAGAATCACGATTTCCCTAACTTCCAGGGAAAATGAGAAATCAGGAGAGAGAAGTTCAATTTAAGGGAAACGATGGAGTTTCAAGAAAACAAAGGTTCAAGAAATCAGGACTCTACTGTTAGAAAAGCTATAAGCAGGGATGTAGATAATAGCCGGGAACCGGGAAAAATACCCGGCTGTCAGCTTGATTTTCCAGGCTTGATTTCCCCTAGAGGGATGGTGCCATCTTCTGGACCTACAGCCCAGATAACGGCCTATCAAGTACAAAGTACCGGCAGTCAAAATTTTAAACTACATCCCTGCAGCAATTTTGGCAATCCTGGTATACACTGTGCAGACATTGCAGTGTAATATGTTGGTTTAAAAAAAGTTGGAGAAAACTAAAATGTTAATTTTGTACCTGTAAAGCTGTATTCAGCTGTATCTTGTTAGAGGTAATAATTCAAAAACAATTTTATTACTGTAGATAAGTGATCATTTCTTTTACTATATATTGTGTCTTCCCCAAGATTATCAATCAAGTCATGATGATTTCCACTACATAGCAGCATAGCCTGGCACATAACTGAATAATAACATAGACTAAGACATAGTTATATTATGGACTCCTGTTTCTACTACATTGCCACATAGCCAGCTACACAGTCATAGCATGTGTTGTGGTGCATTGTAAAATATTGAAATAAAACCCAAGATACAACTTGTCAACTGTCCTAGTTACTGACATAACTCTCCATCGATTGTTTATATAATGACAGATGACAATGTTCGTGTTCGTTTTTATGTACAGGGTAATTCCAAAGATGACAAAATTTTAGTTATAGAAGTTGTTCAGCTGATGACCTTAGTTCTTTCAAGAGCTTAAAATTAATTTTTCCAATATATTGAAATATATAACGTAAAAATAGTCTCGAGTTTTAATCATTTGGCTTAATATCACACTCCACATGTACAATATAAATTTTCTATTGATGTGGCACTCGATGTGTGTATTGCAATTAAGAATTAACTGGCAAATACAAAACCTACCAAACTCGCAGTTGATCGTGCGGAATATTTGCTTCCATCTGCAGAACTCGGCCTGTTTGCCTTAGCTGAACCAGGTCTCTTTGCCGATAAGTTTTCGGAGGAGGCAGAACTCATCAATCCTCGCTCAGGTTTACTATTTTTTGAAGACATTTTTTCCTCCACCTTCACTCGACGAATAAAATATTCTTATAAACAAAGTGTTCCAGAAGACATATTCTTCTCCACATAGCATTAACACCGTGATTCTGCAAATAAACTGGTAGAATTCAAAACAACTAACAGAGTCACACAACGATTTTCTTGTTGTTGACAACAAAATTGGCGCTCTCCTGCGACGCCATTACGGTTTGAGAATGATGCGTGGTTACTAAGCATTACTTACTGCTCGTGTGGCCTCATGGGAGCATTGACCAGCTGAATGACGTCAATGAAGGGACAAAATTTATCAAAACAAATTCACTAAAGCGGCAGTATCACCAAGATTTAGTGCAAATTGAAAATCCAATGAAGGTATTCATATTAATTGGAACTCTACCAATAGTTGCCCAGCGTTGCTAAAACGCACTGTACTAGTCACGAAAGTTGTTTGTCTGCTATGGCAACGGACAGGTAGGAAAGAAATTGTCCAAAACTTGAAAACATCGGGCCGACGTTTTTAATTTTGACAGTGTTACTTGGAGGAAAATCGCTAAAAATTGAATGATTATGGTTCGTTCACATAGCAGGGCCGTAAGCAAGAGGGGGGGTGCGATGGGCGCGTCCGCACCCCCTCACGCGCCGCAAAGGTCCGCTTTAATAAGGCGGGGGTAAACCTGAAGCCCGTTTTTCCACCGCTTAAGGTGTCTCTCTACAGTTTTTTCTGGACCATACCAAACATTTTCATTTGGCCGTTTAGCAAACTTCCCGGACTTGAATCGATGAGAAATTTACACCAGATATTGGAATTGGATTGAAGTATGATATGATATATTTTTTAGGAAAATCGATATTTCCATGGTAACGATAAACAGAAAAACTAGATATCAGTTGAACTTGAATTCTACGCGGATACGAGTTGACGTAGAAAAACTAACACCAGTATCTGAAACTTTGGCGTACTGCATATCAAAAACACAAGAATAAAAAAAATCTGTATGTTTGATTTCGAATAAATCGAAAATATATTTCAAACCATGCTTTTTGCATTATAATGATAAACGGACCGATTTGAAGACACTGCTTGGATTAAATTATTTCGAAATAACACCAAAATGTGTATTTAACTTATCTTTCGTCGCCGTGAAAGTTAAGTTGATTTTCGTTATCGCGATCCTGAGAATTTGATTTTTTCATACGGTCACTACGAATGTGATTTTTGGTAAATTTTCTACTTTAAGCGCTTTTTCGAAAATCTCCAAAACCGCTCCAACGATTTTTTTAAAACCTTCACAACACATGCTTGATAATGCAAAGAATTTAATTCCAAAGTTTTATTAACGTTGATTTACTGGAACACGTCCAAAGTTATCCTTAAAGAAGGCGTTCGAACCGACGAAAAAGTTGCGTTACAAATTCAGCTTTCGCAATTTATGCTAAAATATTCAAATCAATGTTTTTTACATTCCATCTTGATAGATACAGTTCGTTGCTATTGTTTTCAATATTGTGTTTTTTCCCTCACTCTTTTGCTCACTCGATGAAATGTAAAAACACATTGATTTGAATATTTTAGCATAAATTGCGAACTCTGAATTTGTAACGCAACATTTTCGTCGGTTCGAACGCCTTCTTTAAGGATAACTTTGGACGTGTTCCAATAAATCAACGTTAATTAAATTCTTTGCATTATCAAGCTTGTGTTGCGAAAGTTTTAAAAAAATCGTTGGAGCCGTTTTGGAGATTTTGGAAAAAGCGCGAAAAGAAGAAAATTTACCAAAAATTACATTGGTAGTGACCGTATGAAAAAATCCAATTCTCGGGATCGCGATAACGAAAATCAACTAAACTTTCACAGCGACGAAAGATAAGTTAAATACACATTTTGGTGTTATTTCGAAGTAATTTCATCAAAGCAGTGTCTGCGTCTCGGTCCGTTTATCATTATAATGCAAAAAGCATGGTTTGAAATGTAATTTCGATTTATTCGAAATCAAACATACAGATTTTTTTTATTCTTGTATATTTGATTTGCAGTACACCATAGTTTCAGATTCTGGTGTTAGTTTTTTTACATCAAATCGTATTCGCGTAGAATTCCAGTTTAACTGATATCTCGTTTTTCTGTTTGTCGTTGCCATGGAAATATCGATTTTCCTAAAAAATATATCATATCAAACTTCAATCCAATTTCAATATCTGGTGTAAATTTCACAACGATCCGAGTCCGGGAAGTTTGCTAAGCGGCCAAATGAAAATGTTTGGTATGGTCCAGAAAAAACTGTAGAGAGACACCTTAACTTGGGTTTAATGCGAATATTTCGTTCGCGTTTCAAGTATTCCCAAAACCCTCTGCTCATTTCACAAAGCTATGTTTAATGGTGTTTTGTAAATTGTTGGGTGATTTTTGGGAATGTTTGGGAAGAGATAGTTAATAATAATAATAATAATAATAATAATAATAATAATAATAATAATAATAATAATAATAATAATAAAAGCTTTATTTATCCTGGAGTAAAATCTATCAGCATTTATGAAAATGCTGGTCTTAACAAGATGTCCAGTAATAAAATCTAAATTAAAATTTCAATACATAATTTACCTAAAATCTACTTTTAAAATATATTAGCATGCAATGGTATAAAAAATTAGACTGAGCATTTATGATTCTTAATGTCAGTTTCTTTCAGATGTTTAAAGAGTTGTAGTTTAAAAGAAGATAGTTTAGTTTGTTTTCTTAGTTCTGTAGGTAGCGAGTTCCAGTCACTTGCCCCAGCATGTTTGAATGTTCTTCTTCCCGATAGGGTTTTGGCTCGGGGTAGGTCGATAATGCCACTGTTCCGTAATGCTTTGCCGTGGAGTTCGCTTCTACTGGTAAAATAACCTTCTAATTGCTTTGGACAATTTTGCTTATTTACAATTTTAAAAATATAAATAAATCGAAGAAATCTTCGCCTGTTATATAGTGTTAGTAGTCCCAGGTTGTTTCTCATATGTCGTGTACAGGTAGTTCTATTGGTCTTGAGAATTACTCTCATGGCTTGGTTTTGTAGTTTTTCTAGTTTGTCGGACAGAGACTTATTACTTTCATGCCATATAATGCATCCGTAGTCAATCACTGGAAGAATTGTTTGTTTGTAGATCCTTAGGAGTATCTTACGTTCTAAGAATCCTGCGAGTCTGCCTAGAAGTGCTAATTTAGGTGAGACTCTTTTGATTAGTTCCGTTATGTGGGGTTCCCAGGTTAGGTGGCTGTCGACAGTCACTCCCAGGTATCTGAAAGTGTCTGCTACGTTTAGTTTATCGTTGTTTAGGTAGATTTCAACACATGATGTGGGCTTCTTTGTTGCTAGGACCATCGCTTCCGTTTTCTTTGTATTTGGAATTAAATTGTTTCTCTGAAG